>WHYT01013253.1:0-47352 GCA_009806455.1 Tetrax tetrax
TTGGTTTTTTTAAAAAAAAAAAAAAAAAGTTCAAGAGCCAGACTTCTACAGACATTTAAAAATCGAAGAATACAAACAGGAGGGTCAAATGCTGCTTTCTCCTATCAGTATGTGTCTGTTTCTGAAAGGGCTTTTATTATGGCTACCCACTCACTTCTGGAAATAGGGTTAGGCTCACATGTTTATAAATTGAACTTGAAGTGGTTTTACTAGAGTTTGTATTGGCTGGAAGTAAGCACAACATTATTGCTTCAAGATTTTCTAATTTTTTAATATTGTTTTTCTAATATTTCACATCATTGCTGTTCAATTTTCCTTTTTACTTAATGCACAGAATGGGCTAATTTGTTTCAATATCAAACAGATAGAGGAAGTATATTTTCCTAACATTAAAAGTATAATTGAGTTCAGATTACTTCAACTTTCTGGTTTTTATGCTTGAAAAGCTAGATAAACCGGACCCAGGATGGTTATTTTACTGTCAAAGAGAGAAGAAAATATTTTTTTAAAAAAAATTAAATGAAATAAACAGAATAAAACTGTATCCTAGGTGGTATATCAGATATGTAAACCAAAAGCTTAAGGCACTGGAAGTCATACTGCAGATTCAGGATATAACGAGTTTGTTTATATTCTGCTGACATTGTTATCTGTTAAAAATAGTTACTAGCTATATGTTGAACCTAACCTTTATAATAAATAACTGCTAGAAAGATGTTGCCATTTTGAGATCCTTTACATGATTTTATAAGTTGTGCTTTCTTAAACCCCTACATAATACATTGAGACTACACAATCTGGTTAGCCTGGTTGCTTGTTATTTCCCCTCTTCCAGAGCTTTTAAGTTAAAACTAATTTTAAACAATCCAGAAGTAGTGCAGATTTTGTAACCTTTGGGGTCATTTGTAAAATTGACCCAAGCTCTAATATGAGATCACTTTTTAGAAAAATTCCAAGTTTACATAGTACCGTAAAGAAATATGCAGGGGCGGGGGGTGGGGGGGCATCCCTGTTGTAGTTGGTAATATTTTCAAATCCTGCCAGTGAGTACAAGCAGTAGCAAGTTCTTATAAATGTTTCTCATTTTTGCCATGCTGAAATTGTCTTTTTCCCTGCTTACACATTTTGACACCCTTAACTTTCCCTTGTCTTATTGCTCTTGGTGAAAGGCAGGCCTGTTAATATTTGAACTGTTCAACATATCTCCAGAATTCTGTGTGATAAACAAGAGCTCCCCTACCAACACTAAAGATCTTTCTTTAATGTATTTTTATCAAGTAAAAGATAAATGATTATTCGTTTTGAATTGTAGAGCAAGGTAACAGGAAAAAAAATGAAGCTAGGAGAAATTCTGCCTGACTGATAAATGACGTTCCCTGGGTTTGCTAAGTAGCACATTAACAACGCATATGCATTATTAAATTCTGGAGAGTACTCCACTGGCCTGTAAATTTCCGAGGTTAGATCACTGAGTACCTGCATTTGTCTTTTCAAAGAGTGATTCATACATTGTTGACCATGATTTCATACCAGATTTACACCCTGTGCAAATCCTGCTCCTGACTGGCTTTCTGGTCTGGGTATTGACAATAACCTTTTGTATCTTGGACACCTAAGAGGTTATAAGTAAAAATTATCAAAAGATGGATGTAATATGAAGCATATTCAGAGCTGATGCTCTAGGCCTTTTCTGATGTAAGGACAGGAAAAAAAGGTATTGCACAAAAAAAAAAAAAATTTGCTTTTAAGAGGATTGACATCTAAAAGATAATTACCACAAATTACCAAGTTAGATTCTAGTTTAGTTCAGTTTAATAGTGTGCAAACAACGTGAGCAATATGTCAGTAAGTATGTGAGACAAGCAGTTTAAAAGTCTCACTTTATGCAGGTCAGAGAGAAAGAAGTGTGAGTTGCTCTCAAGCTACACTTCTCTGTGCATTAATTGCAACATTCTACTTTGACATTTAGTCAAGTAATAGAACACATGATATTATAGTACATTTTATTTACGAGTGCAAATGGAGAGATTTTTATATAATGTTAGCTGAAATTTTGCATACAAAAATTCATTTGCTGATAATGCAGTTTTGACTCAGCTGGAACTACTGGCCAATTCACATGAGAATTTGGCCAGAAAGCTTCAGCCAACAAATACAGAAAACCCTCTAAAACGTGAAACAATTTGTTTTAATATAATATTTTATGATGAGATGTGCACTTTTTCATTTTAAAATAATGTTTTATTTCAAAAATTAGATAAGTATTTAAGATGGCATGAAAATATATTAAAATCTAATTAAATTATAATATTGGATTTCAAAACTTTTTAATTTGATGTAGCAATCATTGTTACTTTCTATTTTGATCAGGATGAAACCCCAGACTTTTCTTTGGAGTAGACATTAAACAATTAGCTTTTAAAAATAATGTGATTTTTAAATGTGTTCACCTTCTTAATTTAAATGAAGAATATATTTATTTCTTCAGATATCATTTTAGAAAATGCCCTGACCTACCAATATACAAAATGCAGCTTGAATTAGGCTCTGTCAGTTACCTTCTGCTAGCAGATACATCACACAGGAAGGGAACCCGGACTATTCCTTGCACAATGCATTTGAGGAATAAAAGCATACAACTTAAAAGTACTTCTAATTCTGAAGCTAAATTAGAAGTGTGCTTAGTTCTCGTGTGCTAACTCTATATATTTATGATTTACAAGGACAAGGAGGATTTTGTGAATTATAGGCAGGATCGCTAGCGGACTTAAAATGCTTGAATTTTCAAAAAGCCTGTGACAGGAATACTCGTGAAAAGCTATTAAAGAAATTAAATTTCCATGGGATTGGAGGAAAGGTCCTCTCATGGTCTAAAATCTCATTACAGGATAAGAAGCAAAAGAAAAGGCGAAATTGTCACTTTACAGGGCAGAGAGGGGTCAACAGTAATGTTTCTCAGAATGTGAGGTTGGTTTCATTCAACATCCTAGTCAGTGACCTGGAGAGGGCAGCAGACAGCAAAATCCCCAAATTCATAGAGATCAGCAGTCAAACCGTGCACTGATTGATGGGGCACTGAATGAGGGGTTGAAAAGGTGTCAGATATGCTTCAGTGCAGATAAAAGTATAGTCAGTCTATCTAAGTCATGCTTACACGATATTGAGCTCAAAACAGGCAGTTAAAGCGCTCGGGGAAAGGGCTGCTGCAGCTGTCACTGGCAGGTCACTGAAACCATTGGCTCAGTGCACAGCAGCAGCTGGAAAAGCACCCAAACACCATGAGGGCACCATCAGAAAGGGTCCTGGCAACAAAACAGATGGCATCTCAGGGCCATTGCAAAGGACCGCAGCAAACCCACAGCTTGTGCCCTGCGTTGCAGGAAGATATGGTCACATGCACCTCAACAGGGACAGAGAGGCATTAGACATAGCAACGAAATTTTCAAAGGATGGAGCTGTTGCATTGCACAGAAAGACCAAAAAGACTGGAACTGTTTGGTGTGGAGAGGAGAAAGTGGTGTGGAAAATAACTGAGGTTTACAAAGTCACTATAAGCTGAATGGGGCACTGTTGTTCATCAACTCACCAATGTGAGAGCTGAGGGTCACTCGATGAAACTAGCAGGAGATGGCTTTAAAAGAGATGGAAGATGTACTGCTTTGCATAGCAAGGTCTGAACTTTTGGAACTTGCTGCCCTAGGACATTGTGGTTTGGATGCTCTCAGCAAGCTCAAAAAAGGCACAGGCAAACTCTCTTCAGCTCCATCAGCAGACGCTGAAGAAACATACCCTCTAACCCCATCCCCAACCCAACAGTTGTGGATACTGAGAAAATGTGCTGCAGAAAGCAGCCAGGCTCAAGTGCTCTCCTTACATGGCCTTTCCTATTGCCAGTGCTGGAGACACAGCATTTGGCCTGGATGGTCCCAGCAGGCAGACTCAGCAGGGATGTTTTTCTGTTCTTGTATGCCTGATTTTCAGTAAAGTATGGGCTGGTCAGTTCCTACGGTACTACAAGTAGCTTAGTAGAGCCCTCACCCCTCGCAGGGTGGGTTCAGTACCAGACTGAGAGGTTTTACAAGTAGGGAGGAGAATAGAGTTGGTAATTTTTACCTTCACAGGGTTTCCATGTGGGAGCTGGGTGCAGTCTGAAGTTTTGTCATGTTGCCTTTATTTTGTAGGAGTGAGAACAAGCTTTCTACTGAGATTGTGTGTGAAAGTGATGGAATGACAGTAAGTAGTTTGATCATGTTCATTTTCACTATAAGGGGTGAATCTCTCTGTTGCTTCTCAGAAGTCCCTTCTCAGAGATAGTGGCAGTCTCTTCTGTGGTGCTTTTTAAAATACATAATAAACTAAGAATTAGGACAGACACACTCCTGCCTGAGTCACCAGCCCTATCCAAAGGATAGCTTAAAGCTGTATTGTGCTGGAAAGGCTCATAACTGTGGAAGCCTATTGAAAAGTACTGATTCCTTAATAAATAATGATGAGTAACTCCAGTGAAAAGCAATTGGGCTGGCACAAGATACCTCCCTTCTTGCTGTAAAAGCTGTCCCACAGTGTCAGATGCTTTGACTGCCTATGGGGTGCCAATTCTGCCTGTAGGACATAAAAGCAAGTATGCATTGAGGGAGCAGTGATATGGAAAATTAAGCCACAGAGTCTTTATGTGAGTAAGACATCCCAAACTAATCCCAAACAAGCCTACAGAAAATAACAAAAAATACTAGAGTTTATGATGAAAAATAGGTGTCAAAGGCTTAGAGATCTAATATGCCTGCCTTTTCACCATAAAGCTTTTTGTGAGATTTCTGGAACATAAAGCCAGACACTGCTGCCAAATCTGCAGCCACAGGGGGCTCCCAAGTCATGAAAAAAAGCTCTTTATTCCATTAACTCCTTTGGATTTATAGGATTACTGTGCTGAGGACTGGCTCCACGCTAAGCACCTTCCCACAATTTAACGGGCTGTTGAGAGAACAGTCACTGGTTGTTTTCCCCACCTAAACAGAGATCTCTTGAGAACATCACAAGTGTAAGACTTCCTACTCAAGTGATCGCTCAATGTCTTACCCCCGGGTACCTCTATTCGCACTCCTTTGTGCTGAGTGAAATGAGGGATTTCACAGTTTATCAACAAAGCTGTGACATCCGCATCAGGCAGACAAAAGCCAGGACTGCTTTGCAGATTCGAGCTACATCGTAGGGTGGAAATGTTGATCTGGCTAAAGGAGTAAGATGTTTCTTATAGCTTTAAAAGTAAACAAACAAACAAAAAAAAAAAAAACCCCAAAACAAAAAAGAAAGCCCAAACCAAAATCTCTATACCTGAGTTGCACCTGGAGACTCCCTAGCAGCCCATGCAGCACAGCTCACTGCCAAAGACTCCTCTGGAATAGGTCCTCCGTTGTGAGCAAACCACTGCATTTTGCCGTTTCTTCCTCTTCCATGTGGCCTCGAAGCTTGTATTGCTGTACATCTTTGTTGCTCCACTGATACACAGTACAGATGGTTTATACATCTGAGCCAGATTCTGGCTCATTTCAATTTTTTTCTCTTAACTTCTTCTTCATTGCCTGTTCCTCCAAAATGATGCACTTTTGCTTCCATTCTGTTTGC
Organism: Tetrax tetrax; assembly: GCA_009806455.1. NCBI lineage: Eukaryota > Metazoa > Chordata > Aves > Otidiformes > Otididae > Tetrax > Tetrax tetrax. The sequence continues at coordinate 5,623 of WHYT01013253.1, forward strand.
AGTTTTTATGCGTCACATTCTGCTCTTAGTTACAGTAGTAAAAATCTGGTGTTGTGGCACTGACACAAATTTAGCTAGTTGGAAGTGCTCTCCCAGCAGCTGAGCTGGGTTATTGGAGTTACTATCACCAGGTAGACCCTTGGATGGATGCTACTGCCCCTGCTGTAGTAGTAGCTTCGCAGCTGTTGGCAGGGTTGCACATTCAATGACTCCCTAAAGTCAGATAACACAACTCAAATCCGTGTGTTCAGTTTTGCCTGCAGATCTCAGAGGCAGTAACATCAAGGGGGAGGTGGCGATGAGCAGCTTCAACAGTAGCCTCTTGCCCAGCCGGAGCCACAACAGCAAATCTTGTTATGGCCTATGCTGCTGTTTCTCTTCCTTCTATTTTCATTCTTTGTCAATTTATTTCCCCCATTACTAAAAAAAAAAAATAGTTCTGAACATATTTTTCTTTCGGCTTTTTTTCTTCAGAAATGTAGCCACAGAAATGGAGCAAATGAGAAAAAAGTAAAAAAAAGTAGAAATGCGTACACAGAGATGTATTTCTGTTCCTATTTGTATTCCAAGTGCTTCACCGTGAATTCTTTCTTCAGTTCTATTTTCTTTTAACTCTCTGTTAAGGTTTTTATTCTGCAAGCCAATGGTATACCAAAGGTTACATTAAGTTCACTGTGGGATAGAGACCTCAGTCAGTTAAATGCCGTGGTTACTTCCAGTAAAATCGGATGTGCATATTTTTAGTCCCTTGAGAATACACGGTCCGATCACAATTATTCAAACCAACTACTGTTAGCTGATGAGCAGCCTAGCAATTAGAACAGCTTTACCCAAAGAGGAAAAAGAAAAAAAAAAAAGCCCACTTAAAAGCCTTTATTAGTTACAAAAATGCTTGAATGATTTAACAGATGAAAATAGTAACAAATACCAAAAGGCCAGATGATGCCTTCAGTTATCCCACATAAGTGAGTTTAAAAAAATGGAGATGAGCCAATTCCATAAACCGAGAGTAAAGCAGACTGATAACATAATGGCTCAAAGGGAAGAATGGGCTTCATTAATTCTAGTTTTCTGCAGAGTCCTGGATTTTTTTCTGCTTCTAGCCGTAACAGCATCATTGTTCAACACAGCTTCCTGGCAGATTCAGCTCTTTCCCTTATCCCCATGTGTACTTCCAGGGTTCTTTACACAGAGAAATAATAGTTTACCAAGCTATGCAACATTCATGAACTTTCAACATTACTTTGCATTATATCTGCATATTACATCCTCTTACTAAATGACATTCCCCATGCACAGTGGCTAGAACAAGATAATTCAGAGCCCATATGTATTGCCAACAAGCCTGCCATGGCTCAGTACTCAATAGCCTTCTGGCGTAGTCCTTACTTAACCAGTGAAAGTAGCAGTGGAAAATAGGAACCTTTACTTTTTGTAAGATAGGAAGAAAGAACAACAGGATAACCTGTAATATCTATGGTAATTTGCAGGGTACAGTGACTTAGTGAGTAGGCAGGGCTTACCACAATTATCTGTTCCTGCCTTTTCACTGCTCTCTGCAAGGGTGCTTCTCACTAGCTTTGCTGGAACCATGGATTCAGGGATAAACATGAAATGAAGATGCATACTGGAGTTCACACTCTTTAGAGCACTTTCCAGGCTCTCAAGCATATCACATTACATCAGTCTCTTTAGAGCTCTTGTTTCAGGCCCTCAGGCAGCTGACATTGCATCAATTTCATATTTTAAAGCTATTCTTGTTCCTTTAAAGCTCTCTGTAAGGGCAATAAACTTGCCATTTTTTAATGAAAATGCAGGTTCCCATGTAATCATATGGCACTGTGAGCTGAAGACCAAAATAACTGTATTATACTGCCTTGGCCATAAAATTAGTGAAGGATTTACAGTATTCCCTAAATGTTCCTACAGAGGAACGGCACTACCAGCATAAGAGCTAACATTATTATAAGTCATTAAAACAGTACAGGGATTACAAAACTGGATAACGCCTCCCGTGTGCATTGCACTGTGTCAGCTCAGATGCTTCTGAAGTATTTCAGTTCAAGCAACCCAAGACTGGCAGCCATGGGAGGATCCTCTCTTCACAGGGGACATTTCTCAGGGAACCTGGTTGGCCATTGTCCTTTCATGCTCTGCGACAACACTGAGAAAAGAAAAAGCACCATGCCATTATAGAGAACCCAAGCCTTTCTTTGCAGTATACCTATGGAGACTCTGATTGCCTGGATAGTATTCTACGCACGCCCACCCGTGTCAGGAGTTCAAGCTGTCTGACGTGTTCAGTGAAGCAAGAGATCAAAGGTTTCTAGGAACACAATATTTGCTCTCCTTTGTTTTTGCATAATGCTGGAAAATGCTGTCCCACATCAAGGAAGCACCCACCAAAGGTATATTTTTAATTTTTTTAAGTAGAAGGACACTCTAGTTCTTTCAGATTCAGACCTGTTATTAATGAGTGCAGACAGTTTGACTTTGCCAAAACTGGTGTTCAGATTCTTAAACTACTATCTTTTTTTTATACTGCATTGCACAGAGTAATTTCCATTTAATTATTTCTGGGATGTGGGTTAAAGAACTTGTAAGGGGTAGTATATCAACCACAATGTAGATTGTTCATCACCTAAAAAAAGAAATATCAATTGTACGGGTGGGAAAAGTGATTTGGTTTTAATACTTCACAGAATAGAAGAGGTCTAATTCTCTTAATACTTTACATTTATAGAATCAGCTTTGAAATAATTATTTCCCTCTATAGTAAATCTCTGATACTTGATTTGATTTTGTTACCTGCTAAGAAGGAATTACTGGCTAGGTCTTTTAACAGTTTAAATCACAATGCTTTTTCTAAGGGTGCTGCGCTAGCTTTGCAAAAATAATTTAGAGACAGAGTTGGTAGCCAGTCTATGTGTTAGACAAAGCAAATAAATATAATTAACACAAAAATTACTCACCCAATGAATCCAAACATGTTCTTTAAGGGTTGCGTTTCATACTCACAGGGAATTTTTGGAGCTAGTCTTTTTAGTTTTCAGGTAGCTTCCACTGGACTGAGAGAATCCCTCACTGGTTGGATTTACTAGGCCTAGATATATATTGCCCAAATGGGATTTGAATAGCAGAACACAGGAACAGGTTGCCCACAGAGGTGGTGGAGGTCGCATTCCTGGGAACGTTCAAGGCCAGGCTGGATGAGGCTCTGAGCAACCTGATCTAGTCAGGGATGTCCCTGCTTCTTGCAGGGGGGTTGGACTAGATGGCCTTTGAAAGGTCCCTTCCGACCCAAACTATTCTGTGATTCTATGATCTTAATAAAGCAGAATTTGCTAGTTGGATACAACAAGGTGTATAAAGGGAATAACTTGCAAACAAAAAAACAGAGTTAGCACTAGCAAATAACAAATTTGAAAATGCTCTCTGAGAGTTATTAATATGAACTGCTAGATCAAGAGAATATGATTGCATGCATTCAATACCTCTTAGTCCTTAACTGCATTTAATTAAATCTGTTGTTTAGGAGCTCGCTATACCTTCTCAGATAGCTGTCACATGAGTTTAATGAGTCCGAGTTTATAGATAACTTACTACGGCTAGTCTCGCTCTTGCCGAAAGCTTCAAAACTTATAGAAATATTCTGGTAGATAATTTCTAGCAGGGGGAAGCTCTTCATTCTCTGAAACCTGTGCACTGGTCATGAATATCTGTTGTAATTTTGTGACTATCAGCACTGCATTTGCTTCTCTTGCCCAGCTGGGTCTTTTTCCAATCTGTAAATAGACAGATTCAGGGGCAAAAGAATTTCCAGAGGCACCGGGGAAAAAAAGCCCCTATTTTCTGAAGTTTTAAGATCTATGTTATGAAAACTGAGCAGGGAGCTATAACCATGATCCCTCTCCCTCAGCCTTTATCACATTTCCAGTGTTAGAGCTGGAATTTCTGCAAGCAAAGCAGGAGAAAATCTGTTTGAAATACAGTGTGAGATGGTGCAAGGCCATTTGGACACAGCACATACAACAAAAGGATTTTTTTTCTTTCAGGAGACAGAAAAACTACTTAGATCTGCAAATCCTGCACATTCACCCAGCTTTTTGCTCTCAGGACGATGGTGGAGCAGTGTCCTACTGTGGAGCTAGGACGCGGCTGGACCCAAGAGCTCTGTAACTCTCTTGCACTCACAGACTGCGCACCTGTAAGGGTTACCATTCTTTGAAACGGTTTTTATCTTGCTACAATAAATGTTGTAATTTTCAGGGAAATCTAGTTTAACTTCACCCAATGAATTTCTTTCCCTTTAAACTGTCACAGAATAAAGCTACTTTTTTTTTTTTTTACCTGATTTTCAATGTTCTTATATTTCTCTCTTTGTTTATTTCAGGTTTTTTCAGCACCAAGTGTTTTGAAACACCATTAGTAGTCCTGTTTGTCTAAGAGAAGCACCGACAGTGATAAGGAGAAAAAAATATGTTTTATCAGATACACATAAAAAAAATAGATAATCTTTCAGGCAATTTAAAATTGGCTAAGCGTTTTAATGAAATAATACTTTAGGTCTCCCTTGAGAACCTAGGATGACTTGAAACCAGCTGTGGTTTTGGTCACTCATGAATTTAAACAGCATAAAGAGGCTTTGAGCAATACTAACACATTAGCCTGATCATTTTCCACTGCAGGATTATTATTATCCTTTTTATTCCTCAGTGTTCCCTCACATCCTTTCCCCATGATTCTCTCCTCTTTGCCTGATTTTCTTCCTCCTATAGACTAAAAATGTTTTTATATATATTTATAAATGCTTATAAGTACAATGCTTATATATGACTTGCCTCTATTTCTTAGTCTGCTAAAAGCATACTTAATGTGTGCAATAAAATATTTTTACAAAACATTTTAGCTTTACATTTTTTAGATTATGTTCATAAATGTGCCCATTTTTCTGCTTTATTTCTCTTTCCTTTATTCTCTCCTCACTTCTGAGGTCAGTGTGTTTTCTTACAACGGCTTGGTCTCTGTGCCTATACAGAATGTACTACTGCGTTGCAGTGGCTTCAAACCTTTGTGTTTAAAAATAATGAACTTTCAGGGATACAGAATGGCTTTCTGCAAGAGAAATATCACTGGAAACTGATTTTTTTTGTCTACAAAAGAGATCAAACCCTGATTTAAATGACTCATGCACTCCCATTTCCATTTGCCTCAGCCCTGACCTTACAGACAGGAATTTGCAGCCAACGGACGTCATGATAACTTTTGATTTTTTGATATCTAGATGTGACTGCCTCATGGCTCATGCCAGGAACCATCAGTCTCTCAACCTTTACAAGGGCTCATGGCTCACAGACACCTGACTTTCAACTGTAAGAATATGATATTTTAAACTACTGCCTTTCTTGTCTATCCAAATTCTCACCTCTATCAATTGAATGTATGTCCATTAATCAACAAAACACACAGGATGAAAAATTATTATTTTTCCTTCTGCTTCTTTTGCAGAATGAAATCCATTTGTCTTATGCTTGCAGGCTCTAGACAGTTTAATGAGGTGTTGACATGTACTAATGATAGGCAGAGAACTTTAGCACTTCTGTTCACAGGGTTACTGTCTTCTCATTTCAGATTGAGGAGATCAGTGTACTATAGCTAGGACTTTAAACTACTACCGGCAAAATACAGGACATTTTGAAGCAGGCTCTTCAGAATTTTTGAGCACTGAGAAAAATGTAATTATTATACAAGGATTTTACACATTTTTGCAATGTAAAATGGACCACCTGTGATGAAAAGCAGCAATGAGTATGTGAGGAAATAGGTGTCTGCAGTACATTACAGAAGAGTTAAAAAGTTAAAGTCCTGAGGTTTTCTCAGTGTGATTCCACTATTCCAGCCAGTTTGCAGAGTAACATGGGCTTATATTGAGAAGTAGAAGTTACTGGGGGTTCTCTTTCCATAACCTATTAGGAAACTCTCCATGGAGATTTTCTCTGCGTAGAACTGCCCATAGGAAGCAGCTTGCTTTTATCAAAACTGTATGCTGCCAGCAAAGTGCCTGTGCTGCAATCACAACACTTGGATTAAGCAAGGGGACAGATTTAAAGTTCTGCATCATGTGAAGAGGCTTATGTCCCTGCATGTTTCTTTCTTGCCACTTGTATTTGGGAAGAGTAGAAACTACATAGCCTAATCACAGAAAGGTTATGTGGCGCTTATTCAGGATTGCCAGGTATTTTGCTATTTTCCATAAATTGGAGAGCATCTTTGCCTCCAGTAGAGCACACGACTTGGAGGCAATTATCAGCAGTCACTTCTGGACACCCCCACACTTGTAGAAATATCATTGTACTTTGCAAGGCATGAGACAACATGTCCTCTCCTCCTATTCTGCTTCCAGAAGCAAATTTTTCTTACCTTCCCACTCTAGTTACCACACCAAGGTAGAGGTTTGCAAGGTGGAGGACTTGGAACAACCAAGAGAAAAAGATACCACCAAGCTGGGTTTGCTTTGCCAGGTCTACTACCTGAAGAGTCAAAAGTCTGCAGTTAGGAACTGCAAGTGAAGCTTTAGAAAGGATGAAAAAAAGTTCACCCCTATGCAGTGCTGGCACTGGAAGGGAGTGACTCATCTTCCCCAAACCAATACAGGAGCTCTGCCCTCATAGAAGCAATCCAGAATTCAGAAATCTGGAAAGAAGATGTGATAATTTATTACAAGTCTTTGCAAGATGCCCTGCTCTGCCTTCCAGACGCTTCTCATCTACCATCGGATGGTATTCACGGAAAGGGAATGTCAAAAGGAGGTCAGGTGGTTTACCATACTGCAGAGGTGACGCACATTAGTTAGTAAGAGACAGCGTACACAAACTTAGAGCAGCACAAGCTCTGCAAGCATCATGCACTTTTCCTCTTCTAGGAGACAATATTATCCATGACAGTAAATACAAATCCCCCCCCACTCAGCTCCTCCTCCATGTCTGCTCTCCTACTCAGTTCTTTTCCTTTCTAGCTTTCCTATTGATGATGCTTTTTTTTTGTCCTTTCCTCATAAAACCCAAAGCTCATATCTTATACAAGCTGACCTACTTTAGTGCCTTCACAATGAAACTGAAGGCTATGAGGACAAAATTACACCTTTTAAGGAAGTTTTGAAAAATAACTTTGACAGTTAAAATGCAATTGCAACGTAGTACTTAATTGCCTGGTATCTTCCCCAGTACTCCTTGACCAGGACACACTTGACAGATGAAATTGGATAGAATCATTTAGGTTGGAAAAGACCTTTAAGATCATAGAGTCCAACTGTAAACCTAGCACTGCCAAGCCCACCACTAATCCATATCCCTAAGCACCACATCTACACATCTTTTAAATACCTCCAGGGATAATGGCTCCACCACTTCCCTGGGCAGCCTGTTCCAGTGCCTGATCACTCTTTCAGTAAAGAAGTGTTTCCTAATGTCCAATCTAAACCTCCCCTGATGCTTCTTGAGGCCAGTTCCTCTTGTCCTATCACTAGTTACTCAGGAGAAGAGACCAACACTTACCTCACTACAACCTCCTTTCAGGTAGTTGTAAAGAACGATAAGGTCTCTCCTGAGCCATCTTTTCTCCAGACCAAGCAACCCCAGTTCCCTCAACCACGTCTTGTAAGGCTTGTGCTCTAGACCTTTCACCAGCTTCGCTGCTCTTCTCTGGATGTCCTCCAGCACCTCCATGTCTTTCTTGTACTGAGGGGCTCAAAACTGAACACAATATTCAAGGTGTGACTTCACCAGTGCCAAGTACATGGGCACGATCACTTCCCTACTCCTGCTGGCCATGCTATTCCTGATACAAGCCAGGATACTGTTGGCCTTCTTGGCCACCCAGGCACTCTGCTGGCTCATATTCAGCCAACTGTTGACCAGTATCCCCAGGTCCTTTTCCACCAGACAGCTTTCCAGCTTCCCCAAGCCTGTAGTATTGCATGGGGTTGTTGTGACCAAAGTGTAGGACTCAGCACTTAGCAAATAAACTGTCTTTCAAAAAAACCCATATATTTCCAAAGAAACCTTATGCTTCACAGACACTGAGAAAATACTTAAAGAGAGAAAGTGAAGTAAAAAGATAAAGTGGAGTTTCATTTCCTCAACCTTCTCCCTGTTATGAGTTTCTAGGATGGAAGCTGAGTCCAGTGTGATGCACCTACTACTTGTCTCACTCCTAAACTGCACGTATTTGCTTTAACACTTGACCATTTCCTTGGAAATGGAAATAATGGTTATACTTTCTCCTTCCCTAGTCTTTTCCAGGGCTGAACAGGATTCAGTACTGAATCTCCTGATACCCATTTACTACTTGCACCCACAGAGGATGATTTCAGCGAATGCCTGCTGTGGGGGCTCTTTCAAGGGTACGTGGCTAAAGAGCACTAAGTAAAGCATGTTTTTGTCTTACTTCTCTCCTGCTAACTGCCAGATGTATTTTTAGCAATATGTCTCTCTGGCCCTGCTAACTTCATTCACAGTGAGATCCTAATAAGCGCTGGCTATTGCTCTGGGATCATGGTTTCTGCTTTCAGGCTGCTTCTGCTTGTCTGCTAGAGCCTGACTACAGGGAGATGCATCATGGTATCACAATGGCAGGTTGACAGTTTTTCAAGCACTTCTTGAACCTGATTCAGACAGAACTTACCGATGGGACATCTTACGCTGCTCCTGCCAGCAAGGGGAACCCAACATGTTTCTTGCGCCTGGGGCCAGATCCCTCCTGGGCATTTGTCTCCTGCACAGTGAAGCCCTACCACTTTGCCCTGGGCAGACAAATGGAAGGGGCATAGCAAGAAAGGCTTGCACCCTGCACCCATGTGAGGGGTATCAAGAGGAGGCAAATACACCAGAACTTCTGAAATTCCTGCTGCTGCCTATATAACAGGCTGAACGGGCAGTAATAGCAGCAAAAAGGTAGGAAAGTTAGGGGCCAGAGCGAGGGAGGGGAGGAAGAGAAGAACGTGGGACATGTGGAAGTACCACATCTCCCCCACACTCTGGTCCTGTGCCCAAATATCATTCATCCTCCTATGTTCCCACTGCAAGTAAACATTGGGTGAATATGGTGCATCCAGGATGCACAGCCCAAACGTGGCTTTGATTTTTCTCTTCCTTCCACCACATCCTCAGGCTCATTCACAGGCTGAGCCAAGGGACAAAACTGGCTGGGTCAGACAGCCAGAGGCAGAGGGGCTGTCCCTGGGGTAGCCCTGTGCTTTCATCCCAGCTCTTTCATGACACCCAGGTGCTGTATTTGGTTCAAGAAATGCAAGAGGTGGTAAATTATCCCTATTAGAATACAACTATATCATTTATTGTCATAGTTTAGCCCCACTCAGGACCAAGCTACACAGTCTCCACTCACTCCCCTTATCCTCCAGTGCGATAGAGAAGAGAACTGGCAAAGAAAATAAGGCAAAACTTGTGGGCTGAGATTAAAAAAGGTTTAAGAGAACAACAGAAGAAAAGAAAACAAAGATGGAAAACAAACAAAAAATCCAATAACAGAAAATACTTAAACATGCAATTTACATCACAATAGTTCACAGTAGACCCTGATGCCCAGCTTCTTCCAGAGTAGCAGAACCTGGCCCTCAGCACTGTCCCCACTTATATACTGAGCATGGTATCACACGGGATGGAATAGCCCTTGGGCTCATTTGGGTAAATGGTCCCAGCTGTTGACTAGTTAGTAACCTGTCCCAGCTGTGTCCCTCAGCCACAGGCACCACCAGGTTCCTCTCCCAGCTCAGGTGAAAATTAACTCTATCCTAGACAGAACTAGGACACATACATATAGTCTCATTTAACTAGTCTATAGTTTAGCATCTAGAAGCAACTGTTATAGGCAGCTTGGGTCAACTTTGTTTTGGTTGGGCCAGTTGGCAATTATAGGATCAGAAAATATCAGAGGCACAAGACAGAGAACTGAGGCTTCCATGGGTGGAAGGGTAGGAAAAACAACCTAAGTACCAAGCAGCTGACAAACACACATTTTACTTAAATTGAGATGTTACAATCATAATCCAAATGCCTTTTATAGTTTGAGCTATTTCATAGCCTTGAGTTGTATAATGAAAGAGAGGGCTGGCACTCTGATTGTACCCCTCTGACCCTGAACTGTGCTCACGCAGAACTTTCTGTCCACAAATTTCCAGACTCTTCTTGAGATACAGTCATGGAACTTAGATAAGGCAAAACAATGTCAAAATAGGTAGCATCTTTATTATAATTTCTTTGACATAATCTCTACTCTTGATTTTATGTATCTACCTTTTTTCTTTACATTTGCTTTATTTTCTTTCCGTATTCACAGAATCATAATTTGCTTACAGCAGTACAGCACATGACTGCCAGTGTCATACCTGTTTCACATTGTTCTTTATTTATCCAGTCTGCCACATGATTAGACACTAGAGGACAATTTTTTTTTACCTGTTGCCGTGAAAACCTGATTTTGGGGGATTATTCCCTGAACTGTTGATTCTCCAGCTTGTACCTGGAATTCCACACAGAGACTGGCGGAGGGCTCTCATGGCTCTTGAGCTCATGCAGACAAAGAAGGCCAAGTGGGGAGGAATAGATGGGCTTCAGCGGGAAGGGAAGTACCCAGTCCATCAGTCTATTTAATGCTTGCAGGCTTAGGACAGAGTTTGTTTCATTACTTTTTTTTGTTCTGCTAGGCTTGCAGTACATTAGCATCACTTCCCTGTGCCCAAGAGACTCTTTTCATTAGGATACTTCGTATCTTGAATTACAAGACAGGTCAGAAGTGCCTTACTGACCTTTCCCCAGCCACAGCTGCAGTATGCTTCCCCCATTTTCTCATGAAATCCATGCTAGAGGCAGCTTAAGAGTATTGCAGAGCTGAACGAAATGTGTGCATCCTTTGCAATCCTTAGCTAATATCCAAATGATTAAGCTATACCTTGTGGTTTCCTGGGTCTTAGTGGATCTCACAAAGTCCTTAGCAGCTGTAACTTCCCACTGTTGAGTCAGTGATTGAACCTCCCCAAGTGGATCTTCCTAATTTTAGATTTGCATATTAAGAAAAGACCCAGAGGCAGGGTGCAGTAAAGGCGACCTGCAGAGAAAGCACCAAATCCTCTCTAACAATCTGTAATCCTTATATTTGTGGATTGGGTATTCCTTGCCAAAATTCCCACAGCTTTAGTGCTATGACACTGGCTCCTGGACTGAGTACAGAGATGTGTTAACTACATTTTCTGTAACATCCATCATGTGCTGCTGTTATCTCTGTTGTTTTTGCCTATGAGAAGAGATGTTCCCTGAGCTTATCAGGGAAGTACTTACTACTTTTTCACTGCTCTCTGCTTGCTTGTATCAATCCCCTCTTGTATTATATTCTTCCTTCAGTCTTTTATTAGTTGTACTGGGAAGACTGTTTTGACAATCTGCAAGACTTGGATTTGCTTCAATTTTACAATATCATGTTTTCCTGGATCACAATTCCTGCAAATCCATGGACAGGTGACTTGAGTGGAGAGGTGGGTCCAGGAAGGGTGCTCCACACATCCCTTGCCTTGTGATGAAGCTATCTTTGTCAAAATGCAGCACTTGTGCTCTACCCAAAACCCCTCCAGAAGGCATGCTTGTCCCTGTCTTATAGAAGCACACCTCTTAGCTGAAACTGTCTCAGCATGGGATCGAGTATCCCAACTCTCCGTTCAGCTCTTATACCTTCTCCTTTATTGAGCTCAGTCTTATTGGGAGGCAGCGTACCTCTTACTAGTATTAACCTTCTTCTTCACTGCAGAGAATGGATTATGGAGAAATTTTCCTCTCTGCCTGCATGTGCCATCACCACTGGAGCTGATCGCAGGCTTAGGAGGAATGGAAATGTTATTTCTGAGCCCGTTAACTGGCTGCTTACAGCCTCACATTTGTCAAAGATGGCTAACAGCAAGGCCACACCATTCAGCCAGAACAGGTGGTAGCTGAAGGTGCCCTCAGATAATACTTCTTTCTCTATGCCCACAGCTTTTGTGGAGTTCACTTTCTTCCCCAGCTTTCACTCTGATCATTGTAATCTCACCTATTTTGCAGTTTGATGTCACATCTGGAGAAACAGCCAAATCAAAGAGAATCAGCAGAGCTCTGGAAAAGTGGCAAAGGTGGAAGTCTGAGTCACATAAATGGTTAGGCAAAATATGTCAGGGAATCATACAATCATAGAATATCTCAAGTTGGAAGGGACCTATAAGGATCATCAAATCCAGCTCCTGAGAAGAGGAGGGGGCAGAGGAGAAAGGCATATAGTTTGGCATCTGCATCAGATTTTCATATGCAAAAAGCAGGGTCCAGGCTCACACTCGCCTGCAGGCTGCTGAGTGCCAGATATTTGTCCGTGAGCACTGGTTGAGTGCCCTAGAGCTGAAGATTAAATCTAGAGGTGTTTATGGGTGGATGTAGATCTTTCTGAGGCATTGCTGGAACCAGATGAGGCTGCCTGTGTCAGCAAAGCTGTGTCCCCGTGCTTGAGGATGGCATACAAGGTGCTTCTCTTGGCTGAGGTGCAGGGAAGGGTCCTATTGGAATAACCATTCGCTCTGATAAGTCCTGCCCCAGTGACACTGTGCACTGTCCCTTCCCACTGTGGATGTCAAACTGTCATGTCTTCGCTGGTTCTTTGCCTCCAGTCAAGTCCTATCCTTGTTTTTTGGCAGAAACCTTGCAGCAATTCGGCATGTTTATTTTGGCAGTATCGTGCAGTTTGCACAGACCCTGCGTCCTGCCTGCCCACTTGGTTTGTTTTGTTTTATTTTTTTGATCATGTCATGACAAACCAGCTAATCCAAAGTCTTTCAAGGACAAAGTGCTGTGGCAGAAGGTTATGACGTGCGGCAATTATTCCACAGCTGTAGTTAGGCCACAGAATAACTACAGCTTTTGTAACCAAGCTTCATTTCTATGTTTTTAAACTAAACTCCTGCATTGGTAATGTTTTGAAGATAGTAACTTTTAAGGTTTTATTGGAATATTTTGCTTGGAGCAGGGAAGGGATTTATTTCATTTCACTATTACTGTGTGAATGTTGTAATGCATCATATTTTATAAATACTTCAGTAGGAAAGTTTATAGAAAAAAAAGGTCATTTTTACAACCATTTTCCAGAACAGTAAAGAGTATATTTTCAGGGACAAGTAACAAAAACACTGAATACACACAACACTGAGGTGCAGAGAAGTCTCTCTTCATGTCAAATAAAAAGCAAGTTGTTATCTTTCTAAAAGGTCCCTTGACTGCCTGTAGTGCTTATTTCAGCTTATTTCAGCTGACAGTAATAGCAGTTTTGTAAACGTAACTTAATTATCTCCATATACTTGACTACGTAGGGCCAGGTCACAAGGAATGCTGAAAATTTTCTGTGTTCCTATGACAGTCAATAAAATCAAGAGGCATTTATCTCCTTTCAAAAACTGGGCCTTGAACTCTCCCATATGCAAATTTGCTCCAATTTTTCTTTTCGTCTTGAGGGTGGGTCATCAAGCCAGGAACTCCATGGGCTTGAAGAGCACCAGCAACAAAGCAGTGTAATTTATCAATAATAAGACTTAAAAGGTCTCTTATAATGTGGCTAATCCTGGGAGCTTCATACTCCAATGGAAGTGTGCTACGCTCACCTCCCGTAACAATTTGGAGCTCAGAAGCGGTAGCCTAGGTGCATGGTGCATCATGAGCCATGGCTTTGATTCCAGAAACGCAGAGCTTGGGGCACTTTTTTGTTGCACCTCTCTAGCCTTCAGTGCAGGATCTCCAGCTGGCAGGGAGACATCGGCCCTGGCTCGTGCTTTCTGTGTTAGAAACGCGTGTCTGTCGGCCAAGCTATTTTCTCTTAGTGCTAAGTGCTAAGTGCATCTCTTCACCATCGATTTCTCTTGGACAGAAGATTTCAGTACGAAAAAGAGGGGTGCTCCTGCAGTACCCACTCATCTAACTGCTTGTAGGGGTCAGAAATACTTTGTGTATCTACTCCTTTGTTTTCCTGCTCCCTCCTTTTATGTTGAGCTAATCCCCATTCCAGGAGGCAGTTTCGTCCGTTTTAATTACCTCTTGAGCAAAATTTCTGCCCTGACACCTTACAGGCATCATGGCTTGGGGAAATCATAGAATCATAGAATGGTTAGAGTTGGAAGGGACCTTCAAAGGCCATCTCGTCCAACCCCCCTGCAAGAAGCAGAGACATCCCTGACTAGATCAGGTTGCTCAGAGCCTCATCCAGCCTGGCCTTGAACATTTCCAGGGATGGGGCTTCCACCACCTCTCTGGGCAACCTGTTCACTGGAACAGGTTCTACAACTCGCATTGTAAAGAATTGTTTCCTAATATCCAATCTAAATCTACCTCCCTCTATTTTAAAACCATTACCCCTCATCCTATTACAACAGGCCCTGCTGAATAGCTTCTCTCCATCTTTCTTGTAGGCCCCCTTGAGGTACTGGAAGACCGCTATCAGGTCTCCCCAGAGCCTCCTCTTCTCCAGGCTGAACAGCCCCAACTCTCTCAGCCTGTCCTCATAGGAGAGGTGCTCCAGCCCTCTGATCATCTTTGTGGCCCTTCTCTGGACCCTCTCCAACAGGTCCATGTCCTTCTTGTGTTGGGGAAATCTCTTAAACCCCTCCCCAGCTTCCTCCCATGAGGTCCAGTTAGCTGTGCTCTGGATGGAGGGTGGCTAACTCTCACTTTATCCAGCTGTAACATTTAAAACAACACGTTCAGCAGAGCATGGCTCAAGGAAAAGGAATTGAGGCCTAAAAATGGAGATGTAAAACAACAAATAAAAATAAACGGGATTTGAACTGAAAGATTCCCTGCGTAGATTTTCAATTCAAATTTGCTGCAAGAGAATCTACTGGGACAGAGATTTGTAAAAATTCAGTAGTTTATACCTGAATTTAAAAAATGCTACGTGCCTGTGGAGCACTGATTTCAACGCTTCCTGTCTTTGAGGTTTTGTAATCTCAATATTCTTCTAAACAAATAATTTCAGTTTGCGTTCCTGGAATGCATGTCCTTTTCTTAAAATGAGTTATGTGAGATGCCATTCATAATACCTTCAGCAACAATTAGAGTCTGACCATTACTTCCCAGCAGAGATCTCTGTCCCTTGAAAAAACAGATTGAATAGTAGTGAGGGGGGTGGCTGCTTAGAGGAGTGAGGGGAAAAGGAGTAATATAGAGCAAACATGCAGGATGAAGGAGTTGTTAGAATCTTTTTCATTAGTTTGTTGGTGGATTACTCCAAACAGAAATCCTCAATAATACAATTTTCTCTACACATTGCCTTCTCTACACTGCTTCTCAAAGCAAGAGTGATCTTTGACAGCACCCTGTGATACTGGTGAGATGGAAAGGAGCCAGCTGGGAGAATGAACTATTTATGCCTGCCTCTTAAGAAGCTCCTACTTTTTCACTTTTACTGGAGATCACCTAAACTCTGTAGGGCCAAGTTCATAATTAAGTAAGTCACTTCAGGCAAAATGTCACTGACATAGGAAACACAGAGCTCTGAAAAGACTCACCTGATATTTCAAGCATTTTTGTTTTGGTTTCTTTATTTCTTTGCTTGACTGCATTCCTCAGTAAATGGAACATAGCTATATCCAGCCTGTAAGAAGTGGCTCTCATAACTGTATTTTTCCATACTGTAGCAGTTCATCATTGACTATAACTGTCATGCAGCTAAAAGGTGGAGACACACAAGGCAGGCAGCTAAGACAAATGCAGCTGTTGTGCAAACGAGTTATTTTCATCCAGTGCATGCATTGTAGAGACTGTGTTTTCCCACAACTACAATACACTAATCATCAAACAAAACACTGAAGAAGCTGGTAGTTTAATTTTAGGGCCAAAATCAAATGGATATATATACAATCCCAGGTTGTACCAGTGATGGCAACAGAATTCCTTTCTTTATTTTTTTAAGATTATTTTTGAATTTGGCATTTACTGAATTCTTATTTTGAGGAAAAACAGTTTTGCAATGCAGGTTCATGATCTTTGTAACAGACTTTCTGTGTGATGTGAGGTTAACAGGACTCTCTCATACTTAAAAGGGAAAGATTACTGATATTGTCTGCAGGTGTTGCCAAGACTGTTAATTTCTGAGTTACTTAGATGTTATTCTGAGGCAGTTTCTACCATATACAAAATATTATGAATTCACTGAGATTAGCGTGTATTCAGAAAGAGGTGCTTTTCAAGTTTTGCTAAGAGGTGGAGAACACAACAGTTTTATCAGAACTACATTTACTGTATCCACTGATATGCAACAAAACCAATGCTGGGAATACTTCACTGATTTCTCTGAATTGTGTGTATCAGTGAACTGACCTAGAATTTTCAGACACTCTCTTGTTTTGATATGATGCTTTAGTTGTCACTTTCACCATTTAAAAAACAATGTTGATTCATTAACGATCAAAAACAAAGCAAGAAGCATGCAAGTGCTGTAGCAAACAGATTGAAAATCTGAGATGCTCCTTGCTGTAAAGAGTTCAAAGACAAAGAAGGTGGATGATACAGAAAATAGAAGACACAAAATTATTTGAGTGTGCATTACATTATGATGGCTTCTGCAATTATGGAGATTGGCAGTGCTACCTGCTGGGAATGACTGACAGCTTACCCAGAAGACCATTACTAACTGCTCGTACATTTGCCAGATGTAACAAATGGTGTACAAATAATCTCTTCAAACTGTTTGTTCCAATCCAACATTTACTGGTGGCATATCCTGAAAACATCAAGCATCCCATGTGATAGAATCTTGGTTTTATGTTTTCTTTGATTTTATTCTTCCTTGGTTTATAGGCATGAGTGGGAGAAGAGACAATTTAAGCAGCAAAACCCTATCACAGAAGTAAGGTAAGATCAGAGTTCAATGCACTGAATTCAGTGCAGTTTCTTTGTGTGCATCCTCACTACCATAGCTGCCTTCTCTCACAAACTCATTCTCTCTACATCCCTCCTTACCCACAGACCCTGGCTTTATTCAGTTGCTCAGCTTAATGTCAGTATTTTGTTTATACTCAGTGCCTGATTTTTGGATTAATAATTTTCTCTTGGTCTCCTCATAGTATTTATCATAACTGTATCCAATGCTTCATAAGGAATCAATATGCCTTCATGAAACTCCCATCAAGCCATAGGAACAGAATTGCCCTTCTATTGAGAATGTGTTAATTCAAAGTCCAGGGAAGGTAGGAAAGTAATGGGCAACCCATGCTGCAATCAAGGGTTTTGCTATTTTGGATGTCCTGCCCAGCCCAGACACTGCAGATAGACCATAGGGCAGTGATTATCAGTGCTAGAGTTAATTAAAGAGAAAGCTCAAACTCTTTACTTTTTGCACAACCAGTATCACCAGAAAGAGTGTGCACACACAAAAAAACAATCAGCAAACTACACCCAGCACACTCGTTTCTGACTAAAACAATCTAGACCACAGTCAATGCAGTCACAAACTGCATCATGCTTACACTGCTATTGTGATACCCTTTGCACTGCCAAGAAGCAAGTTCAGAGCATGATTCGTTCCATCAGGGCAAAACTTCCACGTGCTCCCATTTCATCTAGCGTAGCATTTATGCTAAGCCTTTGACCAGAACCAAATTTTTCCTTCTTGCACATAAAGGGAAAATAAAACAGCAAAACAGAGTTACAGTCTTGAATTCCCTAGCTTCCTAAAAGTGCCTTCTGGATAGCTGCATCATGTCAATGGTGTGGAATATCAGCTGTCTGAGGCTGCGAAGATGTTTTGGGAATTACCCCACAAGGACATGGTAGAGAAACTGGCAGAAAATCTGGTGTTGAGGGACATCTTCTGCAGAGACTGAACTCCAGATGAATTAATGTGTCTTGCTTGGTATTTCAAGTTTCAATGCTGTGCTATTTGCTTTAACCTTAAACATTTAAACAAAAACATTCTGCTACACTTTACTATTTTTAAAAAAGCCATTCCTGTCATAACATTCATTTCAAATCAAGATGCTAAGTCAATCCCTTCATAGCAATTAATATTGCAGTCCAGTCATATAGACAAGAGTGGATGATAGTTCTTTGCTCTTTTCTGTGATGGCACAAATCTGGTGTCAGTTTTCCTTAATCAATTACTCAAGATTTATGGAGGTACAAGTGAAAGCAGGATCTAATGTTTTAATGGCTTTACATAGTATGAAGAAGTTTTGTAAAAAGTAAAGATTTTGTGATATCATTATTTGAAGTTAAAAACCAGAATCCGGCTTTTAGGCTCCAGAGTTGGCATGTGTGTGTCCTGCAGTAAAGGAACAAAGTCACCTTGCTCTTAACTACTACTTTAAATAAAATACAGGAAATTCTAACTCCTTTTTTAAAAACCTTAAAGTATAAGACTTCTGCTCTCCAAATCAGTATGTTCACTTAACATGCAGGGAGCTAGACTTGAAAGGCCGCGATGTAGCACTGAATCATTATCTATTTGAGAGAATTAAGGGATAAGGGGGAAAAAAGGCAAGTCTATTTTCAGCTTTGAAATTTATGGCCATGATAGCATCTGGCCAAATGAAAGTGATCTGATCAAAAAGCTGAACGGCAAGGATATCTATCCTTCATGCATCTTTAAAAACAGTACAAGCCAAAATGTTGGAACCATAGGGAAGAAGTTAATCCTACCTTCAACTAAAAGATTTACTAAAGCCTGTGGCAAAGAATGTAAATGTTAACAGATCAATTTCTCTTACGAAAATACAATTCTACTGATTCTCTTACATTTGTTATTAATTTACAGGCAAGGCTCCATAGAACAGGCAATTTAGGATGGGAGAAAGCTATTTATCTTTGTATAATAAGACCATGTGAAACTATGTAGACATTAAGAGCTTCTGTGTGGCCTCAGAGTTGTAAGATTAGGCCGCTTTAAGTAGCTAAAGACAGTCAAATCTCTGAGACTCTCCTATCCCACTCCCCCCAACCTGTAGGGAAGAAACTGCTTGAGCACTTTCTAAAGAGTTATGTTTGTGTATAAGGCTGTATGTCAGGATGCAGTTTCAAGGAAAAGCTAATTCAAGGGAGGTTTGAGCATGGTGAGAACTGGGATCACTTTGATGTATTGTAAAATAAGTGCCATAATCCACCTTTTTTTTTTCCCAGGGCAGTTCTGCCCCCTGCACTTTTGATCCCTCCCCTGGGTAGACAGCTTTGTTGTTTTAGTAGAAGTTAATTTTCCCAGGGAGGCATGGCCACAAAAGTACATTACCTTCCAGAAAGTTAGAAGACACATGAAGGCAAATGATTACCTCAACTCTAATCAAAGGGAATTTCTGTGTCTTGTTGATGGTACTGACTTGAAGACCTGCTTTCTTAAGTGATCTGCACCACCAACTAGACAGAGATTTTTGAAAACCTTACAAAAGATATTTTTTCCCTTCATTAGGGCAGACTGTGAACCCCAAATTTGCTCAAAAAACGGATTTTAAAATAACATTACACATGAAAACATCTTGTTTCCCTAGTAGATGTCTCCATGTTGGCCTGCATCATGGAAATGCCACGCACTGGCAGCAACAGTGTGGAAGGGTCACCAACCAATTTCCTGCATTCTTCACAGAAGCAGGGGGAAAAATGTATTTAATGAGCATGGTAAGAAATAGCATCTGTTGGTCAGAAAAATTAAATTTGCGGTGCTGGTAATCTTAAAGCTGTGGGACAACAGGATTCATGGCTGTCTATTTTGGACCAAAATTACACAGAATTTATTTTTGTTTTTTTCTGACATCCTTGCTATAACACCATGTTTAGTCTTGCAACGATGAGCACTCCATCAATCCCAGACATTGGTGGTATTGCTTCTCTGACGTCATAGTAATTTATCTTATATCTGGCTTGTCTCATCAGATTTCCCATGTATTGGAAGAATTTTTGCTGACTAGATCCCCAGCAAACTGAACTCCGGTGGACAAGTTTTCCATATCTACAATTCTTCTCATCATGTACTAGACAAATAATTCCCTTACCTGACAGATACTTCAATTAGCTTCTTTTTTTTTTGACATAATTTTTGCACCCAAGCAAACCTTTCCCAGTAGTAGGTTTATTTTCATAGCACCACAGCAGTTAGCAGTATTTTGCCAGATTATGTGACTTATAAGACTTTAAGTCTTATAAGTGCTTGGGCCTCTGAAAGGCATTGGCTGCCCATCAACTGTTATTTCTGTAACAGACAGACAATGCTTGTATGGCAACTGCAAGGTATTATTAACTTCTTCTTCTCCATGCTTCTTGCTAAACTTTGGTCTCCTGTGGCAGATGCTAACTGAATCTCTTCAGCCACAGTGCAGTTATGAAGAAATTTTGTCCTGAGCATGGATTGGGTGCTTTCTCCAGGGTTTATTTTGTTGAAAGCACAGGAAAAACAGGAGTGAGGAGGCTAACATACAAGTTTAGCTGAGCAATTCCCATTTCTCATTCCTTTTAGGGCTGATATTGTTCCAGTCTCTGCATCTGAGAGACACCTATGGAGATGCACATAAGTGCAGTGTGGATATTGTCTGGTAAGAACAGGCAGAAATGTTCCCTCCCTTGTACCTTTGTGCTCATTACATTTTGTGTTTAACTGTTTCTGCATGGTCTGCAACACAGAATTGTAGAAATAATTTTTTTTTTTCTTTGTTAAAGGAAGGTACAGTTAGGTAACCAAAAAAAACTATTGAAAGAGTCACCATTGGTACAAAGTGCTCTCTCTATGGGCAAGTACATGTATAGAACAAAGATAAAGGCTTACATGCAACACACTGAGGGCCCTTGTATCTCACGCTTTTGCTATAGAAAAAGAAACTCATGTCACATAAACGCATCTATTTTTTTTCTGGAGCTGTGCCAATGTGTCCATGTGACAATAGCTTAACAAAACAGACAGCAGGAAGGCCACTTGTGAACAAGCTATATTGCTATAGCACAAGGACGTTTGCTAGGTTACCATATGCGGCTTTGTTTCCAGATTATAATTATCATATTAATCTGTGTTATAAATTTATATGACACCATTGTAAATCCATTTCAGATGGAAATGGAAAATATCTAATTCCTGGTTGCATGGGCATCTAGAAGTCCTAAGGTTTTCTAGACAACCTGAATGCTGTGGATTTTATAGTGCAGAAAAAACAAGTGTAGCATACACCCAAAATAAGAATAGTAGTTTTCCCCTTTCAGAGTAATGGGTCCACAATAAAGCAAGTTGTGATGGTATTACAGTTTTGAAAAAGCCTCTTTGAAAGGTAAAGTTTTTAAATGAAATATCTCATCTTAGCGAACCCTTTAATTTAGCTTCTTTACACACATCCTCCCCCTGCACTGAAACAGCAGAAAACTATTTTTACAATTGCAAAGCTTAAAAGAATCACTTCTACAACTGCTTTCAGGAACAAGAGGAATGCCAATGTACTTTGAATAATAATTTAACTTTGGGAATCTGAAGGTTAGTGCTAAGTGGAAGCAATCTAATCCCTGCTTAGAGAAAGAGGTTTTTTCCCCCCTCACATCTTTAGAAAATGAAACCTTGCCCTGCTATTTATCCTTTCAGCATTTCTTATCACGTGTTGACCTGTACGCAGTTGAGAGCTGCCACAACCATTTCAAAGACACAGTCTGTTCAGAGCTGAGTTTTTCCTTCCATACACAAGACCACTGCAACTGTGTCACAGCTTTACTAATCCCATGAGTTTCAGTCATTTCAGCTCATGATTCCTGAATTGTCTTTTTTCTTTATTGCAAATTCAACATTGTTTTTTCCTCTGCTGTTGGCATCATCTTTCAGAGAAAAACTAAGCAAGTCCTGCTCCAGTGCTCCCTCCTTCCCCATAACTTTTGCTTAAGATGGGAGAAGTGGCTGCCCTAGTCACATCCCCCTCCATGCTTTCTATAGACGCACTCCTGTCCCCCATCTGCCTCTATATTTGACTTGCTTCCCTTGCATTACCCTCCTGTTGTATACTATATTTCTGCCATGCCATATGTCCTCACACATTGTTCCAGTCTGGATTTTGCTATTTCCTTTCTTTCCCCCAACCCCCTCCTTGCAGTTCCATGGCCGTTCCCTTCACTCAGCACCTCCACAGTGCCCCTTGTTGTTGCCCACACGCCCATGTGTCCCCAGTCTCCCTGTCACGTTTGACACAGAGCATTACCTGCAGTCAGATCCGTCAGATCCAGAGATGCAGTTGCAGCCTGCAGAGGCATATTCAGGCTGCTTCAGGCACCCAGAGCCCTTCAGCAATAGCGGCACAGGGCACAAGATTGTCTAGAAACCAAAGTGTCCTTCAAGAGGTTGCCATGGCCCTCTAGTTAAAGCAGCTCAGAGGTATCTGCCTGTTCTATAACACTGCATTTCAGTGCCCATCCAGACATACCCCTAAGGGGTACCACCTTTCCCTGGGGGTTGATAGGCTCCACCTCCATTTGAGAGCGATGGCATCTAACCCATCTCCGACAGGTACCTCATCTTACACTGGCAGCAACTGCAAGGGTGAGGATGCCTCACAATTTTGGTGGCACAGACAACAAGGGCAGGCAGCCACCACTTTGAATAAGAATGAAACAGCTGCCTGAAAAATGCTTACATCTCCCCTTATTGTTATTTTTAGCTTTTCCAATAGCGCAGGAAGTAAAAGGAAATTAGATTTAGGAAAGAAGCAAAACAGTATTTCTAATGGACAGTTAGGGGGTCCCTTTTTCTATAGTGTGCATTCATTTAACAAATAGGTTATATAAAAATACATACAGTGTTGGTCTGTCCTTCAAGTGAAATATCTGATAGCTTGTTATTACTGCTTATGATCGTGTGTATGTCTTAGTCTCCTACACAAACTTCCACATCCGTATGTAAATCTTTCAAGTAAATGTTACGTGTTGAATTTTTTTTGTCTATTGCTATAGCAGAAGTTTGAGTTTGATACCTATTTTATATTTCAAAATACATAAAATATTTACCCTGACAAACTAGCTTCAGGTAGAGCAAGATCCGGCATGTGTGCTTTGGATCTCAGATTTGAGCTACGGCAGAACTGGCCTTGAGCCTTTTTGTGGGGCTGAACTTTGAGACTTTGCTTTGAAATAGGAGCTCTCTCCCTGAAGAATTTTGATTGTTTATGTTATGGGCTTTTGTTTCTACTACTCTTTAAAGCATAGTGCTAAGTCTTCGCAGGAAGTGTGAAGATATGCCACCTCCAGAAGCGTGGAGTACCAAATGTGTGTTCTTTAAACGCATCAACAAGATCAGGAAACAGCTGCAGAGACCGGATCGCAGAACACAGCCAGGCTAAATGAACAGCCACTATCCTGATATAAGTTCTTCATTAGCTGACGAAGCCAACTTAAGCCTACTATATCCAGTTTTAACTGCAGATCAGACATGAGGAGTCTAATTCAGGCAAGCTATAAATTACACTACATGCTCATTCTTTGTCATGATCTCCAATCTGTTCCTCCAGTGAAATCTTGGAAATATTTCTTTCACTACTATATTAAGCTAAGAAGATGGTATGGATTTTTGTGCAAGTAATGATCCATTTTACAGGCTTATGAATCTATATAAATGCTGTATTATCAGACTGCAAGGTCTACCTTCTAACACAGCATTTTCCACAGTATTGGGTGTTCCAGAAGAAAAGAATGTGTCTGCTTCGGCCACATACAGTTCTTGAGAAAATAGGATTTCCTACTGCAATGCCATCTTTGACATTTTCCTGAGGCTTTAGGATTAAATATAGCCAGCCTTGCAATGAAGCTGTCTCAGTCTCATCTTTTCCTTATTTAAATGTTCCAGAAAGTTAGCTTCAAGATGTAGTAAGACTATTCAGTGGCACCCATGAGGTCAACTGTATTTTCCAGCATGTATTAAAGTTGGGAAAAGCCTTATTAATCTGTCTGATCCTGCTAAGATCAAACCCAGCTGCAAGTGCACGCTCCCCTAAAAAATAAACAAGTCTGACTGTCTCATTCTCCGAGGCCAATACAAGCCCATGCACAGCGGGACCGTGAACTTGCTGGTACACTGACTGAGAGAGGAAAGCACAGCACGGAGAGGGACATTTGGGCAGAGCTATACTACAAATTGCTCCAGCACTATTCTCCAGGTGCTTTTGCCCTGCAAGGATCTCCTCCAGCTGCTTGGTTTGTACCCACCCACAGACCCATGATCTGCATCTTCCCCCTTGCCAGTTTACACCAGAGAGAAATTTCTCCATCAGCGGCAAAGATAAGCAACTACTCTGAATTTAGAAATGGGTCCTCTGCATTGCTGAGCAAGGAGCCTGCACTTCCTATTTTTGATTACCATCGTTTCACTGGCTTTATGACGACTCAAAAACGTTATTTTCTTTCAGGCTGCGTCCTCACTTAATGGGCTCAGTACTAGGCACCAACCGCCTCATTCACCAGACCGAAAAGGGCTGCAGAGGAGCCCTCTCCCCACAACATCCTTCACGGGGCAAGTCATGCTCTATCTGAGGGTCCTGTTAAGGGCACCACAGCAGCATGCTCTGTGCATCACGTTGCCAGCCCGATGGACAAAGAGCACAGGCATTACAAAACCTCTGCAGCACCAAGGGAAATTGGACGTCTCCTACTTGGCTTACCCATCCCCTCCTGGGGTTTCAACTCCTGTTTTCAAGACTGATAAAGCAACTCTCTGACACAATTAGCAGAACTGCCAGACTCTGACCTTTCTTGGCAGCTATTACCAATCATTTACATACCTGCAGCCAAAGAACTAATAGGTCAGCTTGCGAACTCCTTTGTAGCTCTTCCAGCATCAGGTTTGTACAACCCATCATAAATCAGAATTAAGATTTTAAAACTGACTGTCCCTAAAGTGCTATTTCTTATGCCTGGAAAAAAAAAAATATCCACATAAAGAAGGAGAGGATATATGTCAGCTGACAGTAACAAGGGACAAGAGAGTTTATTTGTAGTCCATGCCAGAAGACAGTTACAGATGTATTTGTTTTCCTCTGGAGGAGATGGTGTTTATTAAACAAAAAATAGCTCTTCTAATGTATCAAGAAGGTATCATGCACGGCTTTTTTTTTTTTTTAAATATAGATTTCGCATTTGTAAATATCTTGCAAAAGAATTTTCTGACCATCAGTATTCAGAACAAGTACTGGCCAAGCTTTTATATTTATGTTTTGTACATGTGCCAGTGTTTTATCAGTCAGGTAAAACAAAAGTTAACCCCAAAAGCTCCCTGAAAATGGCAGTGTTTAAAGAAATGTTCAATTGGGGCTTTCAATCTTCTTTTTATATGGCTAGAAAGGGAAAAAAAAAAAAAGTAGAATGAAATGACCCATGCTGTTCCACATCCATTGATAGTGAAGCCTGTCTTGGCTCCTCAAGAAAGAATTACTCCTACAGGGCCAGGCTAGGCAGCAAACCATTAAAGAAATCATGTCTGTCCAAAAACTAATTTCAAAAGGCAGTGTTTGAAGGGAGAGGATGCTGCGACTTGCCTTGAATTTTTGAGCATCAGGGGGCACACAACAGCAATATTTAGACATACATCACTGGTACCAACAGCCTTTAAGAAATCCAGGGTATTCCAAAACCTGAAAAGCCATGGTTCTTAAACCGGTAATTGATAGTATCTCTCTATTTCTCTCTCTCAAGTGTTCCCAAGATGCTGAAGCCCAGGCAGCAATCCAGATTGGAACATAACTGCTTACCAGGATAGGCTGCAGTCATTTTTTAGGCATTTTAGTGCAGATCAGGGTAATTTAACTTCAGAAAAATCACTATGCTTATTTTTAAAGAGCTTGTGGTCAGGTAGTTTCGGAAAGCTATGAACATCTTCATGAAGATAACGGGGATGTTTCAAATCACTTTATGAACTGGAGATAAACTTAAAAAGATTACCGAGGAAATGGTGAGTTAGAAAATGGGGGTGGTGTGACTAACTTCTCCTATTTTATGTTTCCACCAGTGTTCAAAGAACCAAAAATAGTTCTTCAAATATTAACCTTTCAAAAGTAGTTTCTCAGCATATCCAATTTCTTTACAAGTCTATTAGCCAAATTAATCCTTTAAAATTCTAGTCTTGGAAACAGAAAAGAAAAGGATAAACATAGCACTTTTCCTAAAGTTTGTGCTGATTACACCATATACATTTATATTTATGTGTTGCTGGGCTTGGTACTCATTCTTCCTCGGCATACCCTAAAAAAAAGTATTGACAGAATTGGTGTACATGTGTCTATTTAATGCGTGTTGGCTAACTGTCTGGACAGGAAGACAGTAAAACTACCTTGAACCCTGTCCCTCCAGTTGTTATGGGTGTGACAAGTGGCATTGGCTTCCTCCTCAGTCCCTCAAAATAATCTCAATGAGGCTGGAAGCCCAACCCATATCTGCTGGACATCCCATCCCTTGTCCTGCACTGTGCTGTCCACAGCCACCCCTGAAAAGCAAAGGCTGTGCCCCACAGATGACTTGGTGAAGCACAAATGTTAGAAGGGACCATAGTACACAGGTCAAAGACACGTGGGATATCTCTTCAGTCCCAGTTCATCTCTGCTCGAGCAGAGATGGTTATAGCAGCAATGTAACTGGAAGGGCCCCAAGCAACCAGAAGCAAACCATGAGTTTAAGTGTCTTCAGTTCAGTGGCACAAGGAACTCCAGCTCATTTTCAGACCAAACACACTGTAAAGAAACCTACAGAATAAGAGAAAGCTGAAAAATGAAATTTTCATAAAGGAAATTAGAATGAGCTTCTAGAATTTCCTGCCAAAACAGAATAAATTAATTTGGGAAACATCAGTGCTGGCAATGAATGAGCTCCTCCAAGTGCAGACAATTGCTGAGTAAAACAAGAAACTTGTGGATGATGATGAGAATTCAAACTTGTGTGTGGACCAGAGGAGCTGGTGGGAGAAGCCTGCAGCCTTGGCAAGCCTGAGATCTTGAACAGACCAGCGGGCTGGCAGCTGGGCTGTGCGGGCTACCCTGTCTCCTGAGCACCTGCACCACCAGGACTGCTCTGGAGCTGGTGACCTTACAAGAGGGAGTTCACAATGCTGAGGAGGCTTGGTCCTTAGGACTTCCAGTCTCCTGATGCAACCCACCTCACAAGTTTCTGAAGGAGAGATCAAGCTGGTAAAAACAGAGGCATGATACAGTTGGCCCTGAAATTCTGCTGGTATCCCATTTCTGCAGAACATTTTGTTGCTTCTAACCATCTGACCTTGTACAGGTGCACACACATGGGAAACCCCATCATACCAGATTGCATCTGGGAACCTGATTCATAATTTAAGGAAATGTAAACAGCCTGGAGCTTGATTCTGGAAAGCTGGATTTGTTTTATTCCCTACAGTTTGCTAAGCCCTGGCTAAAGAAGGTGCAGGCACGTTTCTTCTCTGTTTTCATGCTGCTTTTCTTTGGCTTTTCAAGGTAACATCTTTACGGCCTTTCATTCAGCATGTGATTTTGACTCTAGGTAGCATAATTTGTTTTTAAAGTTATTGTCTGCTAATTATAATCTTAAATCCTGCAGTAAAACATGGCTTTTCCTCATGCTATGCAAAGAAATCTTTGTTTCTTCCTCAGTATTACTGGCCATGAGGTAAAAGGCTTGTCTATTTTTTGCAAGCAGCCTTTCAACCCCTTGGTTCTTGCATTGCTACAAAACCTCTAACTGCCTCTTTACTAAGGAACCTACAGATGAACGTAATTAACATGTACTATATTTGTATGAATGCTTTGCATTACTTAAATCAGGCATGTGCTGACATATCTTCTTGAGTGCAGTTACCCACTGGTATAAAGCATGTTTAAAAAAAAAACAATTTGGGGCAGTAGCTTTGCATCTCACACAGTTATTGCAGTAAGGGCAAAGCAGGACACTCCTGGGTTTAAATAACAGTGTTTAAGTCTGCCATATTGGAAAAGAGTGGGAAATCTAGCTCAGTGGGCTAAAACTGGAAATAAATTAAGGGAGTTAGGAAATTATAATTTACACAGCATGACTAGGCTTCAGTCAAGGCAAGACATATCATTTTTGTCCCAACACTGGATGTCTTTACAGTTTGACCAAACGACTTTTATTTTCTTGCCTTATTGATATGTCCTTTCCTTCTGTTACTTTGAAGCCAGTCTATTTTGGCAAACAGGCTTTCCAAAGAAGCTGCCAAAATAACGCTATCCGAAGTGAAGTATGTACCTTTTTCCTCGGTCTGGATTCATTTCAGTCTAATGGAATGAATCCCAGTAATCAAACAGCTTGTTGTGAAGGTCATACCGTATTGAAACGTTTAATTAACAGCATATATATATATGTCTGTATATATAGATCTGTATTTTTATATACGTATCAGAGAATGGGAGATACCAACTGGAACAAATGCTTAGTAGGAGCGAAGAAATCAACTTGTAAAAAATGAAAGAACATCCTCATTCTCGATTACTTGAAGTCTCAGTAGAATCTGAGAATTGGATCATCATCAGAAATAAGGGCAAGGAGCATCACTGAGAGAGGCTACAAGGAATTAATCGCAAGCAAGAATGTTCTGATGCAAGACTGACTGCACATACAAGTAATTAATTTTTAAATGTAAGAAAAATTGTGACAGGCTATTAAGTCTTTCAGCACAGTGGAACCCAAAGGATTTTTGTTTGAATTCCAGCAGCAAATGTTTGCAGAGAAAAAAATTGTTTTACTGCTTTGCTGAACAGTTTGTATTTCATAAATTGCGCTCTGAAAATGGCATAATTCATCATGTGAAGTCTACAGAACAAACCAGACATAAGAATTTCTGTTCAGGAAATTCTGAATTTAAGAAATCTGGAAACCATTGAAAAAGAGGAGGGGAAAAAAAAGTATCTGTATGCCATAGATATGTGTCCGCCACATATGTATGTGTTACATACATGTGAAAATACACTTACTGAAGATAAGCTGCAAATTGATTCCAAATAATTCATAACCCATGATTCCTTCTTTGGACAAACTTCAATAGGGGTTACATCCAAGAGGGCAGGAGAATGAACTGTATATGTAAGCAGTTTTCCCTTTGTGATTGTGACTGTGCCCTTCTCCTCTGGTCTGTCTTCCCTGGGACCTGCTAAGTTGTCCAGGTGGACATCAACACTGCTCCAAAAGCATTAACCACTGCCCCAGATCTAGGCTACTGCCTTATCTGCCCTCTCCTGCTGGGCAACGCAGCAGCTGGAGTTGCTGCATAGCAGGTTTGCAAGTCACCTACATGTGAGGATCCAGGTGAGACTGCATCAATTTGCCATCCTCAGCTCCTTCTCCGAACTGCGCCAGAGGTCCCTAGTCACATTGCTCCCTGGTGCAGGTGATGGAGCCACAGTAATGCTCATGCACGCTGACGGGGCTACAAGAGAGACTCAGCACTCAGCCCCTTGCACAAGAACTTCATGTGCTCCTCACACACTGCGCACAATGAGAATTTTACACTGACAGATCTCTTCATACACCATGGCTGAAAATTTCCGATAACAGTATCCAAATATATATAACACAAATATATATATTCCTGCCTTGAATTATCAATATTTTATTAAAAGTATTTAACATCTACAATTAAAGTAATTTTGATTGCATAGTGCCTGGCATTATGTAATATTTTCACTAATAGCCCATATGATAGAAAAAGCTTTAGCTGATTGAGTTCTTAGGTGACATCAAGGTGGGAGGAACTGCAACTGAGTAAATGCGGAGTGAGAACTTAAAATGAACTTGACAGAAGTAAAGTACAATCAAAAGATAACAAGATGCAACAGAACAAGTGTACTCAAATCACCTTAATTTTGCATTTTAGTTAATATTATAAGCTCCTTTACAGCAGCTTACAAGAGTAAGCATATTTAATAAATATTTTAATAAATGGTAGCCGATCCCTGCATAATGTAAAAGAAAAAAAGCCGATTACTTCTAATTGTGTTTTATAGTCATCTGTAATACCTTCTAGTGTGCTTAAAATACCATACACTGATCATGGCCGTAACATGCTCGTGCCATCTGTTAATGTCTATTAAAGTGTTTGTGTCATTCTCAACGTTTGGGGAATACTTTGTGAAGAAATACACTGCAAAAGCACACAAACAAAGTTCTAATGAAAAATTCTAATTCAGATTCTAATTAGTAAAGTTTGCCCTCAGAGACTGTCACAGAGACATATGCAGAAGCCAATACCACCCTGCAGATGCACTGGGTTTTATTGGGTTTCCCAGGATTTCTCAGGACATTTGCTCAGTAACAGACCTGCTTTCATCCTGTTTAGCAGCAGAGCACTCATTTCTAGGATTTGAGCTATTGTGCCTGATCAAAAATGTTCAAATAAAAGGATATGTTAACCGGGAAAATGACCGCTCTAGAAAATGTCTTGCCCACAATCTATGAATTATCTGATCCCTTTAATTCAGACATCTATGCATGAGTACCTGAAAGGCAGAGCAAGTCTTAAATGCAAATAGAGCCATTCAAATTAAGAGCTGCTGGCAAAGATAAGGTAAACACAGGCTACATCTTGAATCTATTTTTAAGTGATTAAACCTCCCCACTGGGATCAAGCACCAAAAACTGGCATCAAAACTGTACCTTTGGTCATGCATCTGCTCTGGCCAGCCAGTGGATGATATTCCCAATGTTAGCATCCCCCTTCCCCTCTTTCCCCACCCAGCATAAATCCCTAAAAGAATCACTGAACCATGGGCTGGTGGGTGCCTGTAACCCATCATTGCGAGAAGCAGCCACCACATGGCACTTCTGACCAAAATCTGGGAACAAGTGACCAGTGAACGGAGAGAGGCAAACGATGGCAGTCATGCCAAACACCCCTGTTAAATGAGAATATGGCTCTTATTATCAGCCATGCCTTGAATAGAAGGGGAAACAAAGTCCCATTTGCATGTATAAAGCACAAAAAAGTTATAATCATAGGAATGAGACTAAAGAAACATAACCAAATTAATTTTAATAGTGTTTAGTTAGTTGTAATGGAAATTGTGCATTATTTATCCCCAGAAAAGAAGACTCTTCAGAACCTATTGTGTCCTTTCAAGAATCACAAAGGCTCCAGAGTGGAGGAAGACACATGACTTCCTAAAGGTACGACACTTTTCTTCATTATGGTGCACTAACCACATCCACTTGTCCTGAGTAAAATTAAAGCAAATGTTTCTGATTCACAAAAAATATTTAAGCAATACAATTGCCTTCGTAATAAGTGGCATTTAAATACAGAGCAATTTAAAAAATAGGTGTTAAAGTTATGTTAGGCAACTGCTCTAAAAATTGTCATTTTCCAAAACGAAGCTGGTTTTGTCTGATGGTGGCTTAGCAATTTATTATAAAGACAGAACAGAGACTGAATTAACATTGTGTCCCCTTGCAATGGAAGTGCTAACCTGAATAACGTACTCTAGGGGAATTCTACTTAGCATTTATATGAATATGGGAAAAAATATAATATGATAATTATCACTGCTTTTTTTCCAAGCAAACATCTTTCACAGAGAGATGCTCAAATTTTTCCTGCAGCTCCTTTTTCCTCACAGTTTTGTTCTGAACTCAGTCTTGGGATGAGACTTGTGAGGTCCATGCCTTTCATTTCCCTGCGCTGCCCCTTCAGATTTCTAGAGACTCCATCTGTTTTTGTGGGATTTCCAAACATGCTTAACGCTGATCAATTTTTTTTCCTTTGAGCCGGTTATCAATTTGGTAGGAATGGGGTTGGATTAACACTGAGCACTAACTAAAACTCCATCTTTTATATTCAGCACTGGAGCAATTCAGCGCATACAACATACACTCTTTCGTAAGCCTTTCTACAGGCCTTGTTCTTTCTTGTCTGCTTTCTCTCCTGTCTTAAAATAAGTAATTTCTACTAGAAGTTGTATCTGTACTAGAGATTGCAGTGAGGTGTGGACAGCCCAGAGCTAACTGCAAGCGAGCGTTAGCCAGGACGGTGGCAGCAGTCCGGGCACGGCTGCCTGAAGCCCTAAGCTATGACTTTGCTGCAGTTAAGCTGCTTCTGTTCTGCGTACTAGTTCATTTATAATTAAGTAACTAGATCATTTATAATTAATTAGCTGCAATCCACTGAATTATATCCAAAGGTCAAAAGACTTCAGCAAAGAGGTGTTGGGGAATAGACACTGTGAAATAAAAACTGTCAGCAATTCCAGGCACAAAC
Source organism: Tetrax tetrax (assembly GCA_009806455.1). NCBI lineage: Eukaryota > Metazoa > Chordata > Aves > Otidiformes > Otididae > Tetrax > Tetrax tetrax. Next base: position 37,870 of record WHYT01013253.1, read on the forward strand.
CAAAGAATGTTGTAACCATTTTGGATCGGGCTCAGTCACCTCCCGAGCTGACCCCTTCTTCTACGAAAATGCCAGGAAATTCATCAATAGAAATCCTGCATGTAGTGTGCAGGACTACTGCCGCAACAGTGAAAGGGCAGTAGTGACTTCTTTCTCTGTTTCTTCCCATTTGTAGGAGCAAAACAGCTTAGCAGATCGTCCCTTCAAGTTGGTCTTTGTAGTCACTAGAACATCTGGTGATAAAAGAATGTAAAAATATTATTTTAAAGTGAATTTAGGGAAAATCAGTCGCAGGAAGAGTTAGGTGCTGGGGAACTGCTGTGGCTGTTAACTCCAGAAAGAGCTGTAAATTCTCAGTCTTTACAGATAATCAGCATGTACAGGACTTTCCCCAGGGTCTGTGCATGGGAAATCAGCAAACATTCAGTTTTTATTCAGAATTTCTGGATTTTGCATGGATATGACAGATGGGGTATTTTTAAATGCACTGTAGCTTCCACAACCAGGCAAGCAACCATGAGCATAAACTTTCTCTTTGCCAATGACTTTTAGCGCTTTAATAGCACCGTTTAATTTAACGAGTTTTTCTCTTTGCCGTATAATGAACTGAACTGGAGTACAAACCTTTATGGAATCTGACTTTATCGTTTGGATCAAATGGAAAAAGACATATACATGAGATCGGGCTTCATAACCAACCCTTTGCAATCTGCTGTTTCACAGTGTCCAGCGGCCTTAGGTTACACCTCCAAGTGTGTCCCGATAAACAAGGCTGAACACAGCCTGATCCCACCCATCCTGCGTACAAGTTTGATGTGCGTGCTCAGTACTCTGTTCCGAAGTAACTGTCTACAGGAACCTTTCCCATCCTGATTCAAGGGTGGACCAAAGATCCACACAGTGTTGCAAGCAGTAATCCCTGGAAAGTACAAATTGGTGCCTGGAAAGGATTTTTCTGCCTCATAATACACCTTGCCATAGAGAACTATGGAAAAGCACACTGGTTTTGTGACCTTCAGCACGTGTTTGGATTTAAAGTAACTGACTTTGATATTGCCATAGAAGGGGCAGAGCAGCAGAAAATTCAGCCTGTATTTGGTACTGACCAAGCCAGGGAAACCATGATATGGTCTGAGTAAAAATACAAACATCCTTTAAGCTCCATTCAATTTCTTTGCATTAAAATGAAATTAATAACAAGCTCTAAGATACTGGAGTGAATTGGATTTCATAATCGGAAAGTAAGAGAGACATGTCAAGAAGGTTGCCTGCGAGGAAACTAGCAGAATTCTAACCTGTTAAAATTTATGTGAAAAAAATGGGGCTACTTGGTCTGGATTTAAGAAGAAAACTGAGATACCGTAAGAAACTGTAGCAGAAGCATAGGGAATTTATAATATTGTAGTACTCTGAGCAGAGGCAGGTCTGTGATTTGATGGAGATTTTAACAAAGGTTGCACATTCACACCAGAGGCACAGCAACTACAGCTTTCTGCTTTCATCCTGAGCTGACACAACACCAGAAACCAGGGAGGGATGGTGGTTAAATCCCAGCGTGGTGAGCTCAGACGATTATACACGTTCCTGCCAGGACAGATCCACTGCACTGCTAGTGTCTGTCCCTCCGTGCCTTTGGAAGTGACTGGACACACAAGCCCTGATGGTGCCAAGGTGATTAGAAACTGGCTGGGTGCAAGGAAGAAGGACTTGAGTGGGGAAAGAGGAATATACAGAAACAGATCTCCACTGAGCTTCCAGAACATTGAAAATTGTGTTGGGAGACTGAGCTTGTTACCCATTATCCCACCCAGCACCGTCCCCAGAAGAGCACTAAAAGCTGTTGTGGAATAGCAAGTACGGCTGGAAAATGCATCTAAGGCACGAGCAGACCAACAGTAGCAGAAGGGAACAGCTGCAGCTTTAAATCACCGCCACAGCAACCCCAGCACCCCGCTGTTGGGATGAAGGCAGGGTAGCTCCTGACATGCCATTTGGGGAGAGAGGAGACACAAAAAGATGCTGAGGTATCAGACAAGGAACATGCACACTGTCACTGCTTGACTTGCAGGTTTTATAAAAAATGCTATATTGTTTTTTTCATGTTATAACTACTGTGACCTTCACCCTTCACTCACAGGGTGAACTCAGTGAGGGGTGAAGGAACACATCCTCTCACAGGTGTCCTGAGGGCCTGTGAGGCTGGATGTGGCTGTGGAGGTCTCATCTCCTGCTCCTTTCTCTGGGCAGGGCTGCCCACCAGGTTAGGGTAGGTTGCCAGCACCATCCAGCTGCATTTTGAAAATAGTCAGGAAGGAGATCCCGGGCATCCAGCACTGCGCCTCATCATGAAAAGGTTTCTTATTTCCAGAGGAGATGTCCTCATTGCACCTTGTGTCCATTGCGTCTTGTCCTTTCATTGTGCACCTCTGAGAAGAGAGTGTCTCCATCTCCTCTATTTTCCTGCTTTTACTTGGCACCGGGATGCAGTATGCACCAATTCATCTGTCAGTACAAAAGCTGACATTTAATCTGTGGGGCATTGTTCTTTAATGATTCTGGGGCATTGTTGATAAGTAGGTTGAAGAGCACCCTCAATTCAAATCTCACTGATGTTGACTTCTCAGGTGAAAAAGCTAAAGCAAAACAAAAAACTCAACTTCTCAACAGCTGTCCTTTGTTAGGATGAGGAAGCTGAAGCTCTAGATGTGAATCCTATGAAGATGCTGGGGAGCAGGGGGATGAGTGGGGACCTGAGAAGACCTCTGCACAGGGCAGTGCCCTTACCCTGTCCCGGCATCGTCCCACAGCACTCAGGCAGGGCAGGGCTGCTGCTGGCAACAGGTCCCCCCCACCACCCCAGCAAGATGTCATACAGTCAGGTCTGGGGTCCAGTGTAGGATTCGAGGATGATGTGCTGTGCACAACAAGAGACTGGAGTTGTTCATACCCGGACCAGTCCAGGACCTGGCAGCCAGTGCCTGAGCAAGCTCCATCAGCTTCTGCTCCTTTTTGGGAGGAAGCCAAGTTGCTGGCTTTACCCTCCAAAAACTACGTTTGGGTCAGAGTGACTGACACTCTCCTCACTCAACAATGCTACTTGTTGGAAGAGCAGAGATTCAATTGCCGTCGATATGCAAGAATAAACTGCTCTTATATGCATTGCACAATTTTTTAAAGTCTGTTCCTCCAGTGTTCCTTGGGCTGGGCAATAAAATTGCAGCATGGCAGTTCTTTCAATTAGCACTAACATCCTTCCTCATTTTTCTCATGCCCTCCAGTGATTTTTGATAGGCAAATCTCTGTGTGTAGGCCTTGTTCTGGTAATAGGTACAACTAACTCCCCATTTGCTGAGTTAGCAAACAAGTGTTTCAGGTGGCACTGAGTTAGCAATTTCCAGTAACACATGTACATTTTGAAGGCTGAGGTATCTTGATTCTTACAGTCAAAGTCATGTTATCATTTTCAATAACGCTTCCAATAACAGCCCTAAATATCCCTCATAGGTATGAAGGAAAGCATAAAAAAGCTCCAGAGCAGGAATATTTTAAAATATAGAAGCAAATAGAGGGTTTTTTTTTTCAAATCGGATAGCAAAACCGTTGAAACTAATACTTTCTAAGACATCTCTTATTCTGTACAGCCAAAGCTAATACATGGTTTCATTTTAAAACTGGATATTGGGGTATTTTTTTTTAGCATAAGCACCATTTGGAAATGTGATTTGCATTTACTTTCTGATTTGTTTGTTGTAATCCTCCATTAATTCTTGCACAGCACAGATTTTTGTTAAGTCAAAAGAAAAACAGCATCATGCTGCTCAGATACTCCAGATCTTTGACAAGGGAGGAGTGTGAGTCATGGAGTGTACAGGAAGTGTGGGCAGAGGAAGTTTGTGGAAAACGTGCCTAGATGTGAAAGCAAATGGCCAGCATGAGGGACCATTTGCTCATTCCACTGTGGGCAATAAGGAACAAAAAAGCCATCGGGTGGCTCCTGCAACTGAGGCTGGATCTCAGCTGTGGAGTCAGGGGAAAACACTCGAGCCATTTGCAGCTATCCTACACCTACATCCCTGCCCTCAAAGGACAACCTACGTGGATTTTTCCCATGGAGGGAAAGCCGTGCCCATATGGCTCATGGAGACTGAGTCCCTGATACACGGTGGGGGATGGCACAGCACGATCACCAAGAGCATGCTGATATGGGAGGTTTAACAGAGCAAATATACCCATGTCAAGTGGCAGGTGGAGATGAAGCGCTTCGGACCTCACTGATCAGCACGTGTGACACGTGCACTTGCTTTGATCTGCAGTGGGCTTGTAGGAGAGACAAGGATACTGGTAGTGTAGGAAAGCTGAAAATTAGCATATTATCTCCAGTTAAATGATTTTTTATCAGCTACTCGAAGTCCCACGTGCCATGTCATCTTTCTCATTTGAAGACTGAATGCTTTATATTTTTTTTCTGTTGTAATTCTGATTAACAATTTGCCCTTCTTAAGTAGCACATTTTGATTGTCCACAAACGACTTTCATGGTTAGACTATGTATGTGTTTGTTTGTATACCCATATATTGACATAAATATACATATCGATGAACACTAGGAAAGCATCTTTTACTGCATTATAGGCCCAGGCTGACTTAGATTCACATCAGTGTCATTTGGGGAAATAAAAATTTACTATTCTATGCAAACTGTCAGGTTTTTTTTATAAAAATTAAACTGTATTTGTTTCACAGTAGGAGAAAAAAAAAAAGAGGTTCAGACCCAATATGAAAATGTCTATAAATCTGTAGTTAAGAAGTGCTGGCTCAAGCAATTTTCAACATTTTGAATTACATTCTCTCCAACCTGAGATCTCATGAACAAAGTCTTAAACTTACTCCATTTGAAAGGAGTGAAATATTAAACCTCAAATAGGAGGGATTATCCTGAAAGGCCTGTGTCACCCATAATAGATGACTTAAGTAAGTGCAGTGGATCAGTGACTTACTGGCCAAACAGTGTAACATTTAAGGAAGCTGCTTCCCCATTAAGTTTCTCTATGTTTCTTCGGGAAACCTCTCCAGCCTGGACAGCACTTTGGGGTCAACCAGATGACCCTTTACTGTCAAATTAACTTTTTATTTTATATTTAAAAACCTTGCCATACATTAGAATTGGGAATCTTTTACAGGTTCTTTCTGGTAGGACTGTACACACCAGTTCTCCCCTATTACCACTTGTTTTAATTGCAAGAAGGAGGTTCTGCAGAACTCGTTCCAGCTCTGACTTGGAAGTAAGATGATTCAATATTGTGGATTGTACTGTTTTTTGCATGATAAAATCTCAGACCTGCACTGACAAACTAATTAATTTTTTTCTGCTAAAATGCTGTCAGCAAAAAAAATGCAGAATAGGAAAATAGATTGCAAAAGGAAAATAGATTGACCCTAGGCTGTTATCATTTAAAATTTTCCCATGCTCTTGTAAGCAAAGCAAACACAGCCAGGGAATCATTGGGGTAAGATGACTCAGGAACTTCATGTCAGTATACTTATTTTTCAGACTATCACGTTATGAAGATTTTGGTACCAGTTATGTAGTCAAGTTCATCTCCGGAGACCTTCCTAGCTACACTGAGTGACACTACAGATGAGTTCAATCTCTCACAGGATTTGTGTTATTTGCGTAAGGAACTTGTGCTCTCAGCTTAGAGTACAATCAGGACTTCATTTTGCTGCACTGCAACATAGGGAAAATATGATCCCCGTGCTGAGCGAGAGCTGTAATTTTACATCCTTGGTTTTTCCCTCTTGCCTATGGAAATGTGGGCCAATTATATGCTGAACAGCACTGAATGAAATTGCCACAAAACTGTCATTTGTTATAAAAAGCTTATTTAATTGAGATTTTTCCTGGGTTTTTGCAGAAGTGTGAATAAAGCTGCAACATTTTTGAGCATGTGGGCAGTGCAGGTGGACTGGTAGAGTGGCCAGGAGGCAAACCAGTTGGCAAATAACATTTTGGTTGCATCCTCCGCTTCTGATCTATTCCTGGACCTTGCCGTCCCACCACCCTTTGCCAGGCAGTGCTCCTGCAAATGGCCCTTACCCAGCTGGTACCTTTTTGTAAGCCCGAGTCCCTCCAGAGGCTGAGTCAGCCCAGCATACAGCCTCATGAAAATGCTGAAGCACCATCAGACTCTTGCCTCCAGCCATCATCTCCGTAGGATGCAGCACAGTCTAAAGGAAGGAAGAATCCAGCCCAGCATCTCATATTTACAAGAGGTTAGGGACTTGCTTTCACCATTGGTGTCTCTCAGCAGTACATCTACCAGTTTTCTAGGGTGTTTCCAATACCCCATCACCCTCACAGTTGCTACTACAATTTTCTTCTGTAATTCACTTGTATGCAGCCAGTACCTGTTCAGGTTTTGATGGGTTATCACTGTGGCACCTTGTATGAAACACCATGTGTCCATTTGAACAGTGAATTTTAAAACTAATTATGTCTCTCGAGAAACAGGATGTCATGCTACATGAATATTAATATTTACTACCCTTTATTATGTTGGAAAAACTCTTTCATTACTAAGCAATTGCCTGCCATATGGGAAAAATACTGTGCTGTGTTGAAGCTTATAAACAAAAATCTACGTTTCTTAATAGAAATCTGTATGTTCCACTTGGATTTTTCTTGAAAATAAGGAATGCTGAGAAAACCTAAAGACTGTTTATGTGTGATAGCAGGTAACAGAATGAAATGGCAGTAGGAAACAAAAGCAAAAGCCCTGAAAACTGTACAGTATATTACAACCAAGCAAGTCACTGGGTTGTAGGATGCGGCCCTGCAGATTTCTAGGTCCAACTCTGCTGCTAAATTTGCCTTCTGGTCTGAGGAAAGTGATTTCTCTCTCTGCATGGTTTTTTTTCACATTTTGTCTGTCATAAGTACTTACATTGTAAGTCCTCTGGGGTTAGTAAGTGTGGTTTAACCTGCATTATAGCAAAGCAGCAGCACAGCAACAGCTAAGACTCTATCAGAAAATTGTATTTCTCACAGGTTAGGAATGGGAGTTGTAGCATTTCTCTCCAAAAATCCAGAAGGAAGTGAAGAAAAAGGGGCACAAGGAGTTTCAACTCTCCCTGACATTGCAATTCAAAGTGGAGAATTATATATAAAAATATACAAAAAAAAAATAAAAGCAATTTCTTTTAACTGGTCGAGTAAGGCTCTATATTTTATAAAAAATTTTACAAAACAATGTATACACTACAGAAGAATGCTAAATACTAGTGATAAAAGTATAACCAATAAACCATAAAATATATTCATATAAAAGTAAATGGCACAAATGTAATTATGTCTTTACAAAACCATTTGGTTTCATTTCATACATATGATGTACAGAGACTAGCAAAAGCAGCGTGGCCAGCAGGTCGAGGGAGGTGACTCTGCCCCTCTGTTCTTGTGAGACCCCACCTGGAGTACTGCATCCAGCCCTGGAGCCCCCAACACAAGAAGGACATGGACCAGTTGGAGAGGGTCCAGAGGAGGGCCACAAAGATGATCAGAGGGCTGGAGCACCTCTCCTATGAGGACAGGCTGAGAGAGTTGGGGCTGTTCAGCCTGGAGGAGGCTCTGGGGAGACCTGATAGCGGTCTTCCAGTACGTCAAGGGGGGCTTATATGAAGGATAGGGACAAACTTTTTAGCAGGATTGGTTGCAATAGGACAAGGGGTAATGATTTTAAACTAAAAGAAGGTAGATTTAGACTAGACATAAGACAGAATTTTTTACAATGAGGGTGGTGGAACACTGGAACAGGTTGCCCAGAGAGATGATGGATGCCACATCCCTGGAAACATTCAAGGTCAGGTTGGACGGGGCTCTGAACAACCCAATCTGGTGGGAGATACGCCTGCTGCTTACACAGGGGTTGGACTAGATGGCCTTTAAATGTCCCTTCCAACCCAAACTATTCTATGATTCTATCCCCTTTAATGACAATAAATCATTCAGAAACATATGCACACATCGCTATAATTACAATAATTCTACAAGTAGGGCTTCTTTTTCTCTTCTATGAAAAAGCTTCACACCATAAACGAGAATACATTCAGTCACTAAGCACTCAGATATTTTTATGCAGACTTTAACGTGACTTGCTTTAAATCGTTCTTTTATGCCGTAATTTGGAAAAGAGATGCATGAGGTTGCAAGAGATCGCAAATTGCAGTAGGACACATCTTGCATGCAGGCTGTACCTCACACCTGGGAGCCACCCTTTGGTCCGAACACCAAAACTCTGAGAAGCAGAAGTTCACCACAGCCTCACCATAAGGTGCTCATTAGGTAACTGTGATGTGACACGCATGGGACTGTGGTGAACAAGCTGAGAAGACTGCCTTCCGCTGTAGGGATTTGTGCCTTAACATAGTTTATTTAAGGTTTAGTTACAAGCTGCAAACATGCCAATAATGGGAAATTGTAATGCTAGAACCATTTCTGGTCAAATATTTGAATAATCAACAAAAGCAGCTTCTCAGACAACAGGATACCTCCTCCATCTGAAAGATGCACAGCCTTATAGAGGCGTAGTATTTATCTCTAGAAAATAGGAGTTTATAAGACAATTGTGCTTTAGAAAGAGATGCAGGTGAAGCCAATAAATGAAAATGTAATTGTTCTCTGTTTAGGAGAAGGAATAAACTGTTTTAAGGTCAACTCTCTATCTGTCCATGCCAAACCAGCCTGTAACATAAGCAAGCTCCAAAAATGGTACAGTTTTTCTTACTAAGAGTGTTTTGTTCTCCAAACACTTCTTATTAGTCTTCCAACTTCATGAAGTGACAGTAATGGATAAAAAACATTCTCCAGAAAATGCTGATTATTGTAATGTAATTCATTTTTCTTCAGAAGGCATAAATCTTTTACGATTGTTTTGAGATACATTGCTGTAACTTCCTAACACCCTATCAAAAGGAGTGAGAAGGTTAATGTATGCTTGAACGATGTCAATTCAGGCTATGACTGGTGACTAATGTAAGTAACCAACACAGAATACTTGTATTAACTGGAAAGTTCATTTTGTAATAGTCCTCCAGCAACTTCCTTAGCAAATTCAGAATCACTAGAGCCACCTATCTAAGAGCTGGTAAGAGAGGGAAAATAACTCCTTAAATGGCTATTTAAGAAAGAAATTTAGAAAGATGGTGGAAAATTGACTGAATAAATTAAAAAGATGCTCTCAGAAATCTGACTACATTAAAAAAGGCAATTGCATGTACTCCACAGGTCTATTGAAATGAATTGTATATCTGAGAGCTGTACATGCCACCAAGATTAGCAATGCAAAGGGAAGAGCTCCCTTTGAATTTACTTACTCCTGAAGGAGACATTTTCTTCCTTTCATCACTCACTGTGGCACATTCTGTTCTGCTCTGCAGGAAGAAGCAGTCAGACAGCTAAAGAATAAAGAATAAAAAAAAAAAAAAA
>WHYT01013253.1:47952-72718 GCA_009806455.1 Tetrax tetrax
GCATGGAATACTCTCTTTGGCCAGTTTGGATCAATTATTCTGTCTGTCTTTCTCCCAGCTTCCTGCATCTGCAAATTAGCAAGACTTGGAAAGCAGGACGGTGTCCTTGGTCTCATTCACAACAACTCATATCATCAGGGTGTTTATCAACATTCTTCACACACGAAATCCAAAACATACCAGCTACTGAGAGGAAAAAATTAACTCCATCCCTGCCAAAACCAGGACAAATAGTCCTCCAGCAACTTCCTTAGCAAATTCAGGATCACTAGAGCCACCTATCTAAGAGCTGGTAAGAGAGGGAAAATAACTCCTTAAATGGCTATTTAAGAAAGAAATTTAGAAAGATGGTGGAAAATTGACTGAATAAATTAAAAAGATGCTCTCAGAAATCTGACTACATTAAAAAAGGCAATTGCATGTACTCCACAGGTCTATTGAAATGAATTGTATATCTGAGAACTGTACATGCCACCAAGATTAGCAATGCAAAGGGAAGAGCTCCCTTTGAATTTACTTACTCCTGAAGGAGACATTTTCCTCCTTTCATCACTCACTGTGGCACATTCTGTTCTGCTCTGCAGGAAGAAGCAGTCAGACAGCTAAAGAATAAAGAATAAAAAAAAAAAAAAAACCTACAAAAAAAGCCAGAAGAAATCAGAACAAGTCATGCAGGAGCATCACTGTCTGCTTCTTGCTGCTTGGCCCCATGCTCTCCTCTTTCCTGTGCCATTAATTCCAATATGGGCACTTTGCTGTTCCTGCATCAGTGCTATTTTCCTTCCTCTGCCTCTCATTGGAAACCTCTGCTACCTCTGGTTGCTCTCAACATCTCTTCTGGAGTCAGGCTGCCACCTCAGGTCCTGATGGTGACTGTCTGTGTCCCACAAAAACACCTTTCATGTCCTTCCCACTGGGTCAGCAATACCCAGTAAAAGCATCTATGTCAAAAACTAGAAGAAGGAGCAAGCACGGTTCTGTTGGATATCTGGAAAGCCTTAGGAAATGGTCCACAGAGAGAATGGTTGATCTGTTATAAGGGGCTACCTACCCACCTCACTGCTCCAAGCACCCATGACATGTCACAGGTAAAGCTTTCTCTGATGCAGCCTCAAATATCAGCCTGGCAACCAGTGCATTTCTCAGTCTAGATGTTCAGTGAGGACGGCAGACAGATTCCAATATCAGAATTACTCCCCCTCCCAATATTTTCCATGGATTTTTGAAACTGGATCTTCAGAGTGGACTTTATTAAAAATGCCTTGTCAATAGACACACATTAAAAACAAGTTATTATTAAAAAACAGGATTAAAAATATGAATATCCAATTCTTATTAGCAATCTTAAACTGAATTCTGCACTGGTGAGCACCATCAACAAGCACTGGTTCAAACTGACGCCAGCAGTTTCCCTATTCTGAACAAGTTATGGATATGCAAAATGCACAGAGCTGTTAATTCTTTGTGTGTGTGTATATATATATGTATATTTATGTGTGTATTTGTGTGTGTATGACCTGATTTTCCCTGAATTTAACTTCAAGACATGACCAACTCCATGGAAAGAGAAAGAGAAGAGTTGGGTCAACAGGTGAACGCAAGACCCTTCCTAAAAATCTGTGGCTCTTGCAGAACAAAACAATACAGAGACCCCATAGTTTCAGACCTACAGAGGTTAACTCTAACCTGCATTCTTCTCAGGTGAATGATATGCCCTGGAAAATAAACCTCAAGACACCAAGCCAAAATTTATTTCCCTAAGTCTGGACAACCTGTGGCCAGCAAATACATATAGAGTCCCTAAGGCTTCTGATTTCTAAAATCAGTTTGTGACTCACTCGCAACTAGGCACACACTGGAAGGGAGCCATGCAGAATACAGCAGGAAAAAAAGACCTTCAAAAATATTCAGACCTCGATCTTGTATATAATTATGTAGAGGCTTCTGTAAACAGGTTTTTTTTTTTTGCTTCCTTGTGTACAGTACTTGTGTACCAGCAATCAGGAGAGGCTTTTCTGGGGTTGTTTTAAGATGGAGATATGCCAAAGAACTGAAGCTGTGCTCTGTGTCTGCATAACCCCCCATCAGGCTTATGGGTGGGGACATTTCCCCCTTTTAGAAAACATTGAGAAACACCTTCTAGAGAACCTCAGGCTTTGTCTGTTCAATGGGAAGCAGACATTGCCCATCGAAGAGCAGACCAGTAAGATTACCGCTATAATACCCACCATAATATGTGATGCATACATTGCGAGTGAAACCAGAAGCAAGGATAATGTATTTATAACTCTGCCCATTCTGCTGTGAGCTCAAAAGATGAGAGTCATCTTTACATGTTTGCCCTCTGGTGGGAACATCACTCAGCTTAAGAAACGCATCTGAATTTGATGAGCTTTCCTGGATATGTACCTTGGGCTGAAAACAGCTTTCACTCCCCAGCGTTATTTATAGCACAGTCACAGTAGATAGTGACTGCAAGTAGGACGGGAAAGGAAGGAAAACAACATCACTAAAATACACAGCTCTGCTAACTCCAGGAACAAGCTTGGTGCTCTCCTTGCTCTCCGAATGGCTTGTGTCCTCCGTCGCTACATATTCCTGCTTCCCTTGAAACCATTTGCCAGTCTGTTAGTGACCCGTAACCACTTTTGGATGGTTTCTTCTCACATTTCTGTGCAATGGCCACCTGTCACAGTGCAAATAAAAACCTTCTAATTCCCCAAACCTGCCAATTAACATTCTTGAAGTTTATTAAGCTGTGAGAGACAAGCTGTACCCGCTTGTCAAACAAGAGCAAGGTGGGAAAGTTTTAGCTTGAGTGAGTTGCCTTCAGCTTCCCAGTTCAAAGGATCCTCTTCTGGGTTCCCTTGTGATAAAAGAAGGCTAAAACTATCCAGGAGGGGAGGAGGGAGACATTGACACAGGAAGCCAAAGGAGAGATTCAAAGAGATCAGGATGCTCCTCCAGCAGCTGGACCAGGTGGAGAGCAAGGAGGGCTTTCTGCTGGCTCCTGCAAACAAGTACCCAGCGTGCATGGACATATGGGTGTGCATGAGCAGTGTCTGACATAATAGTGCAGGAATTTTTGGTGTATCCAGTCTATGGCAACCCGCTGCATATTCCTGCCTGTCGCCTCTAAAAAATGATCTGGAGAACACTTACATGGCCTTTTCTCTGCAGTCTCTCACAAGTTAACATTTAACCACTCTGCTTTCTAGTGCAGACTTTTGTCCTTTCTCATTTCAGTGTTCTCTCATTTGAAATAAAAGCCCTTAAGATGGAGAACGTGTTTGCTCTTTGCTCACAAATGAACAAGCAAGGTACGTCAAAAAAAAAAAGGTTTACTGACATCACGGAGAAAAAATAATGTATCGTGGGATATAAAGATGAGGGCAGAAATCCTGGCTCTCTCCTTGCAGTGCTGAATCCAGCTGATGTTCACAGGACACACTAAGTGGGGCAAGAGTGGTACAGCAGCTTAGAAGCAGCAGAAACTGTGAAAGCTTTGCTCTGCATAGTAGCAGAACAAGGCCTATACTGCACCATCGCTCAGGTCAATGGGAGGATGTAAAGATAACACCTTCACCAGTTGTTTTGTCTAAAGATTTTGAGCCAAAGATAGGAAAACTCCACCTCCCATTTTTCCAGTGTAATTACAGTAATTAAGATGACCTTAGCTATTTTTCAAACAAACTCATCTGCTGTTCATACCCCTGCTCTCTTAAAAGCTTTGGTACATGAATATATCCAAGACCAAAATCACATCACAGCCTTTATCTTCTTTTTCAGAATATGAGGAATTTGGCTGCAAAATCCATCTCTGCTTTACTCCGAGCTCTCATCAAGGTTTGTGCCCTGTTTTCTAAGTCCTGTAAGCACCATTACAAAACCTGTTACTTCAGAGCACAATTTCACTGAAATACAGTTGACAGCGCGATTTTCAAAGCAAACCAATCCTTATTTGCTGACTTACTGAGAAGTCACATGCAAGTTCTGATTTTTTCCTCCAAATTTCCTACAAAATAATGAAGCTCCTACTCTGTCCGAAGGCCAAACTAGCCTCATCCATCTTTAAAACGTGATATAAAGCTGTCTATTCTTCCTTAAGTTCCCTCTAACCAGCATAAATAGATGTATCCAAACATCCAAAGGCTCTTTTTGGAGCACCTGTTCCATGTCTTTAATATGCTTTTACATTTTCCTTATTCTGATAATCACCAAAACATTAAAATATCTTACTTAATCGTTTCCTCAATGTTTCTGAATGAGCCAATTATAAAATAGCTATGGATGGAGAGGCTTGTTTAGGATACTGGGATAACTTCTAATACTACCTACGAGGCTGATCTTTTCAATAATGCTTAGCTATTGTCAAGTCTGTCTTCTTTTGACTCTCTAAAGCTAAAATACCCACTAAACCTGATCTTGAAACTCTTGTGTGTGCATTTTTCCTACTCTTGTCACAAGGGTATCTGTAATTTCTGCCTAACTTGCTATTTTCTTCTTATTCATAAAAGCCAGTGTGAAAACGGCAACAGCAGGGTGATCCAACTGTGGGTTTGAAAGTGGCTTGAGGCAGAAGAAAATCCAGCCCTCATTCAGCACCTTTTGCTTTTAGCAATGATTTTAAAAATTAAAAAAAAATACTATTGTGCATTCAAAATGAATAATGAAACCTTGGGCCCCTTCGCATCACAGAGTTGACACAGCGTCAGTTATTGGACCATGTAAATTATCTGTGATAGCTTTTCCTATTAATGCATAAATCACCACCTCTTCACACAGAATAAATGCAATAAATCCACAAAGAAAGAAAACACAGTACTGAGTGAGCTGAGTGTCCCAAGCACCTAAGTACATCAAAGCCGGAGATTTGCATTCACTCATACACATGTTCATCAAAACAAGTATCAGGGAATTCAGTCTTTGGGAAATCTTACTTCATAAATAAATGAATAACATGAATTAAAGAAAATAAAATAAAGTGTGGAAAATGTCAACACTGGACTTGCTGAGAAAAACTGATTACGGTGAAGTAAAAAGCTTGTATTAAAGGCAAATCGGTTTGCACAATGGCCAGTTGGGCAATAATTCACCTTTGAGGAAAGAGAATCCTGGTCCATCTGGTTGGGGTCACAGTTTGAAAGAAGGCAAAATCTTTACCCTGCTGATACCCCCGCTGGTTTTAATGGAAATACAGTTTTATATGCGGATGTGCTGGGTGTCATTCTCCAGTGTTATATCCATTTTATTTCAGAGAGATTCCCAAGAACGAAAACTCTTAATGCAGTGGAGCATTTAATTTCAATGTTTTGCATTGATAGGCATCACTTCCAAAAGCAACGCAACAAACACAGCCAAACTCCATGATTCCCTTTAGGCTTCAGTTTCATGAGAACATTGATTTGTTTGAAGTTAGCCCTGTGCTTATATGCTTTGTAATTTTGAAGCCAATTTTTTGCACAAAAAGTGCATGCTTTTCTTATCTAAATTCCTGAACTATTTCTGAAGTTGCTTGCAAAGTAGCTTTTCCTGCTGAAATACCTTGGCAGATATTATACACTTTCCTAACCTGATTGTTTCCCATACATTTGGGAGCCTTCTCAAACAGCTGTTTTTGTTGGTGCTGTTTTTTAATATCCCTCAGAAGGGAAACTTAATTCTGAGGCAAGGCATATCCACAGAGATTTGTCATCAGCTCCCTGATGTGCTCGCTCCGAGCAAGCAATTCTGTTGATGCTGACATGAGCAAAGAATAATGTCCCTAGCTAACAGAGATATTATATACTGCTTGTTAGCTCAGTTCTGCATGTATAGTTCAGCCTAATGCATTACTTACACTGGCAAAAGCAGCAGAAATAATTTTTTAAAAGTCTAAGATGGAATGAAGGTCCATATTTATTATAATGGTACAATACATGCCCTTCATGATTTCTAAGGAAACAGGGCAGCTTTCGATAACCAAATTATACAAAGGCAGGCAAGAGGCTTTGCAGGAAACCAGTGCGACTGCAAGCCTTTCCCTGGGCAACCCAAGGAGAAAATGTTTTCACACTCTGCAGAAAGCTCTGGCTGCAATGAATGTGTTTGCCCTCAATACTTAGGTTTCATCAAACCACCCTTTTTTTTTTCTGCGAAAATCACTCTGAGTGAAATGTTATGCTTTTTCCATTTCATGCCATGCAACCAAATCATTAAGGATCTTCACACTCAGGAATTATTTTAGTTCCTCACCATATGAAATGTTTCCTGTTTAAAACAAAGTGGGCTGATAAGACGAAGGCAATAGAACATTAATGTGAGTATAAAATAGTCAGTTAAGTGAGACACCAGCTAACAAAGGATAATTACAATTATCACATGCCTAAGTTTTATGCAATTAAGAGGTAATGTGAAAGCATGTCTCCAAGGCTAATATAGTAAAACACACAAGCTCCTTTTCAAACAAAATTTTGCTGCTTTTTGCCTTGCATGTGTAACTTGCCATATTCACAAAAAAAAAATCTTCTAACTGTGACACAGGCTGAGCATACATCAAAGTCTGGTTTACAAAGCAGAGCAATTACAAGTTGTGGTCCCCATTCGTATCGCACTTGTTATGCCTACAAAAACACAGTAACTCTCCCTTTCTGTAGAGAAATGTCAGATACCTGCCTGCTTCTTTGACTCCTAATGTCAGAGCGAGCCCTAAAAGCTGCGTCTCTTCCCTTTCCATTTTTTGTTTTCAATGCAGAAGTGCCTCACAGCTCTGGCAGAAACAGCCTTAAAAGTTGAGAAATTAAATAATGCCGAGGCACTCTTCCATTAAAAGCAATCATGAATTCAGAAAAAAAAAAATTCCTTCCCTTGAAATGCTGTAAAAGTATTATGCAGTATATCACAATTACAACAGTGTAATACAAGTATGCTGGCCATTGCTGAGAAACTACTTCAAAACAATAGAACAGCGAAAGTTGTTTCAAAATTATCACTAGGAAGGTCTGTAAAGATAGAAGAAATGTTTGTTATTCTTCCCGAAATAACTGCATACATCAGTACTACCATGAGCTATGTTTTGTGTAGTGCTCCAACAACCTGTGAGTCTCTCCTGAAGTGCCAGCTTGCTTAGTCTGGGTCTCATTTCTCTGACTGCATCACGAGTGGCCACAGCATCCATAACTTGGGTAGGTAAAAAAAAAATAAATAAAAGTGAATCATGTATATACTAAATACAATGTGTCTAATTCACTGAATAAATCAGAGAAGCACTAGAGTGATGCCTTTTTCTGTATCTACACAACAGAGGAGTCCTGAGGAGAAAAACAAGGACAAACATGAAAAGTTTGGGTGTCACCCATTCTCTTTTGCTTTGAGCTTTTATACCACTGTCAATAATATCCAATACCTAAGCCCTTCAGCTCTGTCTTGGAGTTATTTCTTTCCTTAAAAACTCACACATGGTGTTTTCATTGGCAATACATTGCATAGGTGTTTTTCACTGTGATGTATGTTTTTATTAGAAGAAAATCACTTTGAAGAACATTTTGCTTTCTGAATAGACTGTACTGAAATTCAGATGGTGCTTAGTTTTTCAATAAATCTGCTCTGCAGCCATGGAGCAGTCTCCAAGGAAATGCTCCATTTTGTGCCAGTCAGTTTTGTACTTAGTAAAAAGCGATTCGCTGTGCCTGAGGAATGAAGTGGTCAAGCACGATGATCATCCTTCAGGTGACATTTTAGGTTTTTAGAGCTGGATCACTGATGATTTCAAAGACAAGGGAGATAGTCTAAAAAATTCTGTGGTAGATAGCTTACTGAGGAACTAATAGTAGCTCATACAGCAAAATTCTGTGCTAGCTGCTATTTTCTTAACTCTGGTGGCTCCATGCCCAGATATATTTTGGTACTGCTGGGAGGTGACAAAGGCAAGCATTACTGAGTCCTTTCAAGTCTCAACTAAACCACAAGCCCCCAGAAGTGAATTATTATGATTTAATTCCAGGATATGATAGCACTTATGTCATAGGATTGGTGTTATATCTATGAATAATGCAAGTTTATTTAAAGGAATGGAAGCAGACCAGATTATTTAAGACACTGACTTCTAGGGCTGAACATAAATTTTTCCAAATGTCCTGATCTGTTAACAGAGTTGTTACCAGAAACACCAGGAAATACTAGTTTTGTTATGTATTATGAATGACAGAGAAGTTGCTGTCTATCAGCACAGGAGCCGATCTCCCACCCCACAAGAAGAGTAGGAGATGCTGCTGCAGACATCACGACCAGGCAGTCTGCTATAAATAAGAAATTCCATATTTATAAACTGCAGACCTGAGCATCTTCCACCAAAGGTAGCTGCAACTCTAAGAGCTAAGTGACTGCCCCTTCTTCCTTAGATCAGCTATTCATCCTGCTAGCTGCTTTTAGTAAAGTGGCAAGAGGAACGGTAGGAGGTGTTGGAGTAAGGTATTGTGCAAGCCTGTCCCAGCTGCCCATCATCTTCAGGTTTTTGGGGTGAATGCAAATAGTCCCTGTGGTTGCATGAGTATGAGGTAACCTTTAAGAAAGAGCTGGTTCTTGCTGGATCCCACAGGCAAAAGACCTGCCTGGAGAGGTCCCCTTCCAGGGACCTTCACAAGCTTCTCTTTAGGAAGTACTTGCTCACTCAAGGACACCTCCTGATGTATCACAATGGGGAGCAGCTCTGAAGAGAGGTCAGTAGAACAAAAACCGCTGCCTTCCCTCCAGTACTGTGTTAGCCAAAGGTGACAGCCCCTGTCCCTGCCGGTGTTCAGCCTGTACTGGGTGCCAGGGATGCAGTTCTGTAGGTGAGATAGGGAGCAGCTTTTGGTTTCTCCATCAAATAGCTGAGGAACAAATAATCTGATCTGCATTCACCACCGGATTTCTTCACTGAGGAAGGAAAAGTTTTTCCTCTGATTGAAACCTTGGCAGTTTCTCTCTGGAGAGGCACTGATTGATCTTTCACCACACAGAGGTGCACAGGTCAGATCTGCAGGTGTAGGTCAAGTGTCCTACCTGACACTGTATTTTTGTAGGGATGAGCTGAACCAAGGGAATGAACAGGGACAACTGGCTGACCAGCAAGGTGAACTGAATCCCTCTGACCCTAAAGGTTTCCTGCATTCATGAAGACATTTGCAGTGAGGGTTTGATAAAACAGTTTGCTTTTTTTAGAGCAGGATATTTTGGCAATAACATACAGATCTTTGGGGATGTTTTGACATTACTATAGAGACCAAGAAGAACCATCATGTGATACACAACATAGCATTGGCATATTTTTGTTCAATATATTTTATTTCAGCTGGTCCTTTCAGCTTTTATTCCACTGCTGGCAGGAAATAAGTCACTGTGTATAAATACTTTCTTTTTACCAATAAATTTGCTACAATGAGGAAAACATTCCTATTGCTTCTCTCTCCCTGTTTCTTTGCAGCTCTTCAATATCTTTCCATCCTCCATTTAGCTTTCCCCTATGGTTTTGAAGAAATCCTAGGAGTATTCTCAGACAGGCTCGAGGACTTTATACAGTTTATTATTATTATATTGCTCCCCCAGACAGAATGAAGACTGAAAAAGCATCTCCTTCCCACATTTTCACATACTTGAAAGAGCTGCCACATGCATTCCTCCTTCCTGCACTGGGGAAGGAAATATTTGGACTGTAGGCAGGGGCAGCAGCAGGGAGCATACTATGCCCCTTCTTTTGGGGAAAGCAAGTGGAGGATTTGGAGAAAGACAGGACAAACATAAAGATGAGGAAAAATTAATAGTTGCCAAAGCAAATCTATGGGGTTTGAGTGCACCTTGGCACAGCTGCCAAATTCTTCATGGCAGCATTGCCAGCATTGGAATAGCAGCTGCACAAGTGATTTATAATAAATATGTTCCACCAAGGGAGTGTTTAACAGTGTTTTCTGCTTTGACCTCGTTGTTCTAATGGAATATACTGCTGGAAAGCATGTCATTCGTATCTATTGACTATCATGTTCAATACAACAGTGATACTCTACAAGGTATCATCACTGCTTCAGTATATCTAGTATCAGTGGCTGGTGATGTTATCTCTACTGAAGGCATTTAAGAACAGCTCCTGGAAGGAGAAAGAGAAGTCCAGGCTTTACTAACTCAGTTGTTCCTTTGAAATACACTGGTAAGTCCTGGCATTTTCAAGTTATTGGAAAAGAAGTTTTACTCATTCTTGACAGTTACTCAAAATGCTTTACTGATGCATTACAAAACCCTCCATTAACAAAAACTGTTTAAACATGGGAGGGAACTCTTCAAGCATGAACTTTTTTCTGAAGAACATTGCCTTTGAATGGGAAAACCACCTTGCTTATTCAAGCTGAACGTTTACCAGGCTCATTTATTCATTCCTGATATTTGATTACCCAAGAAAGTTTCAGTGATTTTTTTTTATTTTGTAATCATATAAATATGTAATACAGACATGTTTAGCATGTTGGCTTGTCAACATTAAGTCTCATTGTTTCATTTCAGGACACTCTTAGCATCCTGACACAGAATGTATAAATTGATCCTTATCAACTGGTTGATTTAATTTTCAACTTTTTCTTTCTTAGTCATTCTTTGAAATATCTTTTATGAATGAAGCCCAGCTCAAGAGGAGTTAAAACATGATTTCCCCCCCCACCTCCTGCCAAGATTCAGATGATTAATTGAAAATAAGGTTAAAAATTCCATTGTTGTTACTGATTCTTTAGTACAGAACTCTTTTTTTTTTTTCTGATGAGATTATCTAATGCATCTTCCTCCAAGCGACTCACTATTTCTGATTCCTAAAATAAACCACCACTTTCTCAAGGTTTATTTGGTGGAAGTGTCTGCTGGCTTGGAATTTCATTAACAACTTATCAACTGATCCCTTGACAGAGTTTTCCACCTAAAATATAAATTAGTTAGTTTCTTTCTAAGAAGGTGTATGCTCCAATGAAATGAACTCTTTAGTATACACTAAGTCTAGGTCTGTGTCTAATATAAGTATCAGATCTAAGCTCCAGTTCTGCCTTTGGCTACATGACAGTGACATGAGAGCTAAATCCAGATAGAGGGGATGAAATGTGGACATTGTTCTTTCAGAAACATGGTGCAGAATTCAATAGAGGTGAGAGGACTCTATTGAAGCAACTTTGAGATGAGATGTATGTTTAACACAGAGGGGACACCTTAACTGTAGATTCGTGTTCTGAAAACAATGGGGGTAGACATTGCCAGTGTGTGACAAATAGTCCTGCCAGCTAGGACCTGAGAATCCTGCAGAGAGAAAAGCACACTGGTTTTGATCAGTCTACATTTTTATACCTGAAAACCCACATGCAATAAAGGTACCAGTGAATTCCAAGGCTGCTGAAAATACTCTGAGTGTTTTGGATGGAGTCTTTGCAAACACCAAGGTTGAGAATCCGAACTGGACATATTCCTCTATCTTACAGCTTGTCTTATCACACTTGCAGTTGGCCCTTGCGGAGGCCAACTCACAACAGCAAAGTCATGCTATTGCCAAGGCAGAGGCACAAAGGTCAATATCTGGCTCTGTTATCAACTATCTATGAGTGTGTTCATATCATCATGGGAACATCACCAGAGATCTTTTGGAAATGTTAGAAAAAGGGAAGTATGAGAAGTAGGTGATACTGCGTCCTGTAAATTTGAACATTTAGAGAAAAGAGGAAGTAAAAAAAAAATGAGAAGATTCACTGAACGTCAAGACTCTTAACAGTATCTTGGCTCTCATCCTGTGGTCTCATAGCTAATTTAAGCTCCATTGCTGGTGAACAGGCTGGGGCTACCGTGCCTCTGCCTCCAGGTCCACCTGCTTTCCTTCCCAGCCACTTGCCCTCTTCCCCACATGCTTTGTTTGTGACAGTCGGCCCCATGGGGACCGCAAAGCCCTCGGAATGCTCAACTCCACAGTTATTGCACTGGCTTGAAATGCATCCTCTATGCAGTTATATAAGAAGATAGATAATGTAGGACAAAAAAAATAATAAGCTGTTAAGAAGACTTGCTGAAACTACTCTTTACCTCAGCTCCCACAGAAATACAGAAATAAAAGTCCACTTTCCTCCATAGATAGTGATCATCAAGGGCAGAAAAATTACAGAAGGAAGAGAAACATTTCCATTGGGTGTCTGTTGTCAGCAAGTGACGCTAAAAAAAGATCTGGAGTTATAGCCACAAGGGTGTAAGGTCAAGATTGGGTGAAAACTTCAGTCAGCAAAGAAATGATAGAGCACAAAAGAAATGGTTTGTTTGCAGGCTGTGACAGTGGGAAGAGTATGCTTGCCTTGTATGAATAGGTGAAAATGAAAAAGCTGAAGTGCAAACTTATTTTTAGACAACAGTTAAGTCCAAGAACTATAAATTCAATAGACTAGAAAGAATTTTAAAAGGTTAAAAACAGACAATATTTCCAGTATATCCATGGTATCTGTTCAGAGCTTCTAAACAATCAGTACCCATTAATAGCTCACACCTTAGGACAAGCTTAATATTTACATTCACATACTCATGTGGGTTAATTTTTTTTAGAAAGACACATTGATCAATCTAATTTCTATATAAAGAATACAGGGCAACAGATAATGCCATATCACATTTGATGACTTGTTTCATTCTTGGAATCATATAGCAAAGAAATAAATGGTTACACCTTAAATTTTATTGACTGTCAAAGAGGTGATTTATTTGTTAGCATAATACAATTGTCATTAATAACAATGCCTTAGAGAAACAACCACTAGTATCTCCTGCTGCCATTTCCTTGGTGCATACAGGTATATTTGTGTAAGATCTCTCAGAACTGGAATTTCTTCTGCCCTTACTGTGAATTATGAGTTAGCTTGGGTTATACTGCAAAATGCAGTTACTGTGGTATACCCTGGGGAGAGATAACACAGTGAAGTGAATAGATGTGTTGTGGATATTGAAAAGGTAGTGGGCTAAGCCTACCCAGGAACTCAGCTAGGAAACATCCACCCTGTGGACTTGACTCTTGTTTGAAACACAGCTACATCATCCCAGCAATTTTCCTCTTTCTTATCAAGTTGTGGTTTAACTTTTCCATATTTCACCCTTACATAATGCATCCTTCAGGCAACTTGAGAAGAGCGACACCATAAAAAGTTGTCAAACTTGACATTGCAGCAATTTAGTTCAAAAACAGCTTGAACCATCTTAACACAAGGTCAGTATTCTCCACACATCCCCAGCTACACACGAGGTTTCCCCTATGCCGTGTGACCCTGTGTCACACTTAAGCCTTGCTCAGGACCAAGCTACACAGTCTCTCATTCACTTCTCCCGCTCTCCAGTGGGACAGGGAGGAAAACTGGTAAAGAAAAGAAAGCAAAACTCATGGGTTCAGATTAAAAAAAAAAAAAAAAAGTTTAAGAGAACAACAGAAGAAAAGAAAACAGAGATGGAAAATAAATAAACAAAAAACTAATAACAAACTACTGAAACACATAGTTTACAGTACAATAACTCACAGTGGATCCTGACACCCAGCTTCCTCCCAAGTACCAGGAGCCTTTTCTCAGCACCCTCCTCACTTATACACTGAGCATGATGTCACATGGGACGGAACAGCCCTTGGACTCATTTGGGTAAATTACCCCAGCTGTTGGCTAGTTAGTAACCTATCCCAGCTGTGTCCCCCAGCCACGGGTGCCACCAGCTCCGGTTCCTCTCCCAGCTCAGATGAAAATTAACTCCATCCTAGCCAGAACCAGGACACTCTGCAAGGTCCAGCACTGCATCTTATACAAGTACAGATTCACTCCAAGCACCACTTACTCCTAGGTGTGGCACTACATTTTTTTAGTACATTAGTTGCTGAATGGCAGGGCAGCAGTACCATTCACCTTAGCAGCTTCAGAAGATTAAGTATGTGACCAAAATGCTTTATCATCCTCCTGGCAAACAACAGAAGTACTGTAGCAAGGTTGAAACCCACAGTAACTTTCCAGCTGAATGGCATTGCCATCAGACCATTTTATTAGGACTAGGAATCACACATTAATTTCTCCTCTGTAACCTGGTTAATTTGTCTTGAGTCATAACTTTCTGCCAGTCATTGTTAGCTGATTAATAGGCAAAGCATCCCTATCAAACTGACACAGAAGAATCTGTATTAATACCGTGTTGTTATTATTATTGCAATACTACTGTCAGAAGTCATTTAACATTTACGTTACTACCTCTGTTCCTTTGGAAGGAACTGGGAGATGGCTCCAGGAGAGAAGGGCAGTTTAAAGACTCCTGCATTGAACTTGCCAGAATATGGACACAGCACTACTGTACTTAAGTGGAGAATATCCCCGATACCTTGTATGTGATAGGCAGCACTGTCTTATTCCACAGACCTGCTTCAATTCATACATTTATCCTTTCTTTCCTGGCTGCCTTCCAGGAACAAAGGCCATGGTCTTAGATTAATTTTGTTTTGGCAGGAGGAGGTGGAAGCATGGATAGAAAGCAGAATATTTTTGCTCGATGTTGCAAGGTTCTACAACTTTTCTGATGAATCCTGAATTTTCTTTCTGTTGCAGTTTTTCCACTTCTCAAGGAATCACTTAGGATGTCTTTCATGGGCACCTTTATTGCCATTAAAGTAATTTTCATTGCCTTTTCAGCAAGGCTTAGCTGCAGAATTCTTAGGAAAAGGCTTGAATTCGGTGAATATTTCAGGTTTTCAAATAGTAGTGAAAGATAAAGTATTCCATTCTTCTTCCATCATAATTGACACTTATTGTCACTCATAAATCACCTCAGGTTTCTCCAGTAGGAATTTATTCAGTAGTCTGTATGCATGCAGCACATGGCGTTGCAGGGTTCATCCTAACTGAGCTGATAGAAAAAGCCCTTGGATACTTCTGTCAGTGTAGGGTGTTGCACTCTGTCAGGCTACCAAACCAGTGGTTTTATTGGGAAATGTTATTTTCCCTTCATACAACCACATCAAGATAAGCAACACAGCAAATCATTGTTTGCAGTTTCAGCTGAGACATTTCAGCAGCGCCAGCTCATGGTCCATTCCCTATTCCACCCACAGAGCAGCTTTCTTGGTGATAACCCTTCACACACCTACCTAACTTTGCCTACTTGCAGTATTTAGGACAAGCACACAAGGATCAAGAAGTTCCTGGTCCCTCCCATGGGCTTCTAGAAGCTGCTGTCTGCTTCATAAAGATGCAGAGATGGTGCCTGCTGGTCAGAATTCACTCCCAGAGGGATTTGGGACTTGGCTTTGCACAGGAGGTGGTGGGACTCCACATGACAAATGCTTCCCAGCAGGAACGTGGCAGGAATGCAGAAAATCCTGCTGCAGTCCTGAGGACTGAAAGAGCTCCAGGACTTGTCCGTGCAAAAGGAAATGGTATGTGTTGAGTAGGCTGCTGCATTTAAAATCCCACTCATCTTAGTGGCTAACAAACTTCTAGTGATAAAATATACCAAGAGATAAAATCTGCAGCCAAGAGTGATAAAGTTCTGGGGCTTGTTCAACTGATTGGCAAACTTTTGTCCCATCTTCTCTTCAGTAGTGGGAAAAATATATGCTTACTGGAAGCACATTGTGCTCTCTCAACTTTCTCCATCCCTATGGATTGATGATATCTCTGCAACATACTCTTGGGATTACTTTCTTCTAAAGGGTGATGTGATTTAAAAATAACACCCTTTCATCTCATGGAGCTGCAAACATGTTTGAGGTGGAGAATGGCTGTAAATAATACAAATGTCCAGAAAAAAAATCACAGAGCTTTGTTTGGATTCTGCATTAAACTTGCACTTCACATTTTCTGGAACCAATCTGTTATTGCCCTGGCTTGGCTGGAAAAACGGTGACTGCAGATCATGTGGCAGGGAAGGGTGGGTTGTGTGATGTACACAGGTGGAGACACAAGTTCTGCTCTTGACTCTGCCTGGACTTGCTTTGAACTGAAGCGCTCTGCCTTCTCTGAGATGTTTGTTTACCTGGTTTGTTTATCGACAGCGATAAACATCTCCTCTCATCCCTCTTCTGCTAGACTAAGCAAACCACACTTTTTATATTTTTTTCTGTGACACGTTTTCACTTCCCTTCATCATCTTAGCAGATCTCTGAACCTGCTCCAGTGTCAGTCATCAGATGAAGAGGGTGCCGAAAGTAGTCCAAGAGAGGACTTTGCAAATAGGTTTGCAAAAGTGCTAAGACAGGGAATCCAGGGAGGGTTGACAAGCCCAGCTGTGTGCACCCAAGAGTGAGTGCATTTTTCCTGCACTCTGAATGGATCAGAAACCAGGCAGTCACACTGCGCAGTGCAAAGCCTACACCAGTATCCCCTACCTCTCAGCCTGGGTTCTGGGAAGGCACTGAGTTTAAGTTAAAGCTCCTGTGGGTGTAGGGCACTGCTGCTTGCCTGCAGAAGGCTATGTAGATGCACAGTCTCAATGGAGAAACCCTCCATAAATATAGAAGCATATTAGCACTTCACAAAAGCTCTAGCTCTTTGGCATAAAAATAACACAAGACAGATTTGAATATCACAGAAGTGTCACTTTTGCAAACAGGTCTTGGCTAATCCATCAGCAGTAGCTAGCACACCGAGATAATGAACGGCTAAACTCTCTCAGATTACCATTGTCCATTAGAGTTGCACTGGAGGGGGAGAATAATAAATTGCACTGACTAGTTTTTAAAAATGCTTGTCCATCACACACCCAGACTTTTGCTGGGTTTCCTTGGAACAGAAAAACTTGGTGGAAGTTGGGCCTGCTTTCCAGCAGTGCTGCTGTACTCCTTACTCCAGCAACAAAAGCATCTGCTATGGTTGAGCCCCCTTTTTACTCCCAGATTCTTCCATATGTAGTGTCCAGAAGTTCAAGGTAACTGAATAAAACCTCTAAGCTGTCAGACATGAAATTTTTCATATCAGAATAATATTTAACATTATTAGAGGCAAGCAAATAAATAATGGCAAAGAACAGATTTTTGGGGGGATATTTTTTCCTTATTTTTGTTAGCATCATGCCCCTATTCAGATGTCAGCCTTCCTGAACTGCTCTGTTGGATACACTGGTTTGTGTGTGTTTGCTCGGTGACAGAGTTACTCTGCGAACTTAATATTCAGTGTCGAAAATTTGAGCAGTGTTGTTTCATTTGGCTTGATCACAGAAGTCACACAGTATTTTTTCAGATGAGTGTAATATTCACAAACAAAGGTCATGAACCAAATATGAGCTGTCAGAAATTCTCATGAATGGATAGACTAGAAAACAAGATTTTTTTAAATGTTAAAATATTTTTGAAAGTATGAGCCTGTTCCTTTCAGAGCCCCATTTTTCACACAATATAAGGAAAGTCTGTTGCAACCTCAAACCCACAGATACCAGATCTGCAAGAGGAAAAGCTCCTAGGCTCATCTGGGAGTGAAGGGAGAGCTGACAGCCTGTTCCTACCTGCTGCTGTATTACCATCCATGTGCTGCTTTGTCCCAGTTTCCTCCCAAAACATTAGAGGCTGGACCAGGTGTGCCACAAGGGTTCAGCCTCAGGTCTGACTTTTTCAGAAACTACTTGTTAATCTGATTTTTCTTTCCTCAGTTGGAGGAGAAACATCAGCAGAAACCTGCACAAGGGAGACACTACTAAACACTAGATTTTGTCGGGGAGCAAGACGATAAAACTGGAGCCAAATTTTTACTTCTAAAGGATTCCTGAGCCATCCCAAATTTGGCGTCTAGTACTACTTCCAAAACCTGAAAGACTAAGTTACAATTTACTGCCTGAGTGTAGATGCGTTTCCTCTTACTTTATGGCCACAAAACCCTCGCATGTGCCTGAAGAGCCCTAGGTGTGCAGCAAGCCGTCCTGGCTCCAAGGAAAGCGAGCCGGCATGAGGCCCTGCCCCACCAGCAGCACCTGAGCCGGATAGGGTGCTCCGCACCCAGCAAAGCAGCTGCACGGCACAACCATAGCTAAAAACAGCCAGAGGTATGCTAATATTTTGTGGCATCAGAATATATTGGCATCAGAACTGAAAAGAGGAGCTAAGTGCCCCTCTCCACTGCCCACGCTGTTTCACTGCTGTTTTTACTAGGACAAACACATCGCTCTACTTTGAATTGCCGTTGAGGTTCTTGTCAGCATTTTTGCACTCCTGGCAAATTAGTAAATATGCCTCTCTCCTGATTATAGCTATGTAGCTATAATAGCATATATTAGGTTTAATTACACATATGAAAGATCTTTTCATTAAGACAACATTTTGAACATCCTTGTCTCCTGTGGCTGTAGCGTTCCAACAAGGGACCATCTCTCTTCCCTCTATAAAAACCCCACGGGCTGTTTTCTTCAGTCATTGATTTAACTGAAAATTGAATTTAATCCAGCAAGCTGGAGTTGAAGTTACTCCAAAGAGTTAGGTAACTGGCTCACTGATTGCCAGTGTCACTTCTAGCTCAGCACTGCTGCAGCTCCCACAGCACAGGGTCTCCTGAAGCCCAATGGTTGCAAGCAACAACAAAGTGGCCACCACCCTGGAGAGTTTTAAATCTCATTATAAGGCTACAGACAAGGGATGGGGTCAGCAGAGGAGGTGGATCAAGGAAATGCTCACATGAGATGGGTCACCACCATAAGCAAGCTGCGGTCCCTGCTCCTTACAACTCCCATCCCAGCATCCCTAGGAGAGTGAGCACCTTCCTCTGGGATAATCCCATCAAAGGCTGCACTTTGCACTGATGAAGAAATGGACTTACTGCCATTTTGGAAGCCAGCAAATACAGCCTTTTCACAGCAGCAATATTTGCTTTTTTTCCCAGCAGCTTCCCAAGAGGAGATGCATGAATCTCTTGTTTTCACCTCTGACACAAACAAAGGAGAGGGCGATTGAGCACCAGCTCAAACCTGATTTTTCAAAGGTAGCCGCTAAAAAGTTAACTGACTAGGCAGCAAGCCATCAACAGAAGTAATGTGGAGAAAGAAATGGGAAGGAGGAAATCATGACATACCGTCTGAATTCTAAAAAATAATTAAGGTAATTATGCTTCATCAAAAATACAATTTCTTCATGAGCTAGAAGATACTATGGAATGCTGATGATGTGTGCTCATAGGCGTCAACATGCATCTTATTTTAACAAAGAATTCACTGAACTGATTGCATCATATTGAGCCAAGAAATAAACTGCCTTTTCTTTGCAGTTGGCTCCAATTCGGCTAGAACTATTTGGATTCTACTTTCAGTAGCACTGAACAAGGTCTGCTGGAGAGCAGCCAGACTTGGTCTGAATTTCTGCTAGGTACAGAAACTGGGATCCCAGTACATGCCAGATGCAATTGGATGGAACACAAAAAATAAAAGACATGCTTTTCGAGAGGGCATCACAATGCAACAGCACATGATCCCGGAGAAGAACCTGAGATAGTATTCAAGGTTTCAGAGCTCTTCCTCCCTTCCATCAAGGGATGCATAAGAAAATCTGTACGTAGTGTTAGTAAGAAGAGCAAGCTAACACACACAAAAAAAAAAAAAAAAAAAAAAAAAAAAAAAAAAAGGAGAGGAAAGAGAAATAGCTTTTCAGCAGAAGAAAAATATGAATATACAGTAACAACAACAACAACAAAAAAAAAACAACACAAAAAAACCCTCTATATGTGATGTCAAAGTCACTCACTTCACTACTGCTGCTTGCTTCACCATCCAGAATTCAGAAGTTTGTACAACCACACACTGAACTTACCACTTAA
The DNA here is from genome assembly GCA_009806455.1 of Tetrax tetrax. Classification (NCBI taxonomy): domain Eukaryota; kingdom Metazoa; phylum Chordata; class Aves; order Otidiformes; family Otididae; genus Tetrax; species Tetrax tetrax. The sequence continues at coordinate 67,716 of WHYT01013253.1, forward strand.
AAATGATAAAACAAGGAGATAAATCACACTGTCTTTTTAGGAAACAATGTAAATCTGTGGCAGACTGGCTGATGGGACAGAAGATGAAGGTGTAATTTCTCAGGGAGTGTTTGCCGTTTCCAGCATGGTGCTACCACCTGACACTCCTCTGTTAGCCCTGTTAGAAACCTCAGTTCACTCCTGCTGCTAAAACCCTTGCACACCGATACCAACCAGAGAGGCAGAGCATGAGGACCAGCACAGCTGGGAGAAATGAGTCTTCTGCGCCCACATCTGCCCATGTGCCAGGGAAGAGCCGTGCTACAGTGGCGGTGCGGCAAAGCTCAGACTGTTACACCGCATGCCACACCTGCTCCAGACATCGACATAAGATCCCGGCCTGTCAGTCTATTGTGGTGCTTGAGTACTGAAAAGTAAATGTATCACAAGTCAGAAGTGAAAAGAAATGCTACATGTGCACCTTGGGTATATTCAGGAGTATTAATATTTTATCTAGCAAACTGATTACAATATACAAAGAGAGTGCTTCTGTGAACTGATCGCGTGTGCCCACAGCACTGGGAAATACAGCCACAGCCAGATTAAACATTTACCAACTTCGGCAATCTCCAGTCAAGCAAGGAACTAGGAAATAATGAGAGCTGAGACATAAACATGTTCAATCTACCTGCAGCAGTTCAAACTCAATTCCTCTGGATTTCACAGCAGATTTCCTCTCTCTTGCTATTTAACAGGCAATCTTGATCAAGCCCACTCATTTAAGTTTTAAGTTATGCTGTACATATGCCTGCTCTACAACCCTGCCACCTCACTGAACTCGTCACTGGAACAGCAAACATATGAATTTAAATGAAGGTATGTGAAAAGAAGATCACATACTGAATATTAAAGCCATGGGGTTGTGAGCCCACCCTGTTGGTTTTATAGGATAGAGCATTTCTCTGAGCTTCCCTTTCAGGTCCCTGTGATTCAGCACAAACAATGTTGAGCAATGTGTCCTTGTTACCTGTACACATTATACATCGATAAAATTCAGGGCCTCTTGCCATCTGTTTTAATTAAGAATCTCATATATAGATTTGGCTGCGTTGCCCAGTACAATGCTTTCTGAAAGAGAATTTTATAGTCTGATAATGGGCTAGATCTCCAGCTGGCGTTAATTCATATACTTCCAGTAGTGCCACTGGTGGTGTGTTGATTTACAGCAGCCAAGGAGTCAGGCAGGTAACATAGCAATAGTAAATTCAAAATGTTATTCACTTAGCAAGTCTTTTTAATTGCAATACTACTGACCGATGCTCGCAGCAGATTACAAAATCATCTTCAACTCTTCTTCATGTCGAAACTCATTATTTTAGTGAGACATTTGTGTGGCTGAAGCAAATAGTTTGGCTCTATTTACTCGACACAGAATGTGCAAATGACAGTTCCCATGCATCAAATATGCCTTTGCATTTTGCATGGATGTAAGAGATGTGTCAATCATAACTTTCTGGTAGCTTGGGGAAGGGCTTTTTGAGGGCATTCTGGTAGCAGTGAAGTATTTGTGAAGTTAAAACAAATAAAACCAGAACAACTTAATATTTGACAACCCTACAGATAATTGCAAGTTCCTCTATCTCAATCAAAAAGCTATCACTTCAGTCAAGAGGGTACAAACACAGCTTGAATTCAATGTCAGCTACATCACTAGTGCCACCTACAGCATCCAGGTCAGAGAAACCACCCAGACGAGCAGCTGGCTCGGGTGAGGATACATTTCTAGACCACTTTTACTAGAACCAACCAGCCAACAAGACATTTTAATAGAGAAAATACGTATTTGTGCAACAAAAGGACTAAACTATCAATATGGAACATGTAATTTAGGCACATAGCTCAAAAAATAGATGATGATGGCGATTGTCAATAGCATATTTAGGAAATCAGAAAACACATAGGTTCAGCCCTGAATGAATGGCTTTTGTTTGTTGTCTCTATTTGGTTTTGGAGAACTTAACACTGAGAGCTGGAGTCCACCACTGGACAAGTATTTTAATTGGTACAATTTTTCCTCCTCCTGCTCCTTGAGTTAATTCTATTCATCTGGACCAAGGAAGTATCAGTGGAGTGGTATGATCCACAGGTATCTAGAGCTGTTGGTTCCTTCAGCTTCGGTACAACTCAGGACACCATATGCTTACAATTCAGAAGTGCCACACCAATGGTCTAGCCTTTGGCACATAAGCTCAAGGAAAACACATTGATTACAGCCCGGCTAATAACATACCCCTGGAACTGGTTCCCACATTTCTGTAAGCATTAACCTTCAATGAGAGTTTGTCATTTCCAAGATTATTTCTTGTTTTGGCTGCTACATTTTCTGCAGCCTTCACAATGCAATCTGCAAGCATTCCTCTCTTTCCTGTGTCACTTTTACAAGGATCCCAGGGGAAACATCATGTCATCTCTTCTCTGGGGATTTGATGATGCAGTATCAATTCCCAGTCGCTGCACACCTGCTGCAGGCTTTGGTGGCTTTTCCCCTCCAAGACTGACTGCAGCTATAAATCCTGGTGAGGTGAAGAGAAATGAATTTGTCTGTGCAGCTCCAAGTCTTGGCAAACAAAGATTATCAAAAATATAAACTTTTCTTGTCTTAAAACACACACTGAACAAGAGCTTGTAGACAGGTTCATGTCAATTCTTAGGTGCTCAAGGAATTGATTTTTTTCTTTTAATAAAGAATACTTCTATGCCTCATATTCAACCACCTTCTTTAAAAAAGAACCATTTCTTATTTACCTTTCCCTGACTGTTTCTCTTTCTTTTGGCACTTTAAAAGAATGGCCTCAAATTATGCTAGAAAAGAGCTCCCTTCCACCCTTACTTTTTTAATACTGGACAATGCTGGATTAGCTCAGGGTTTTTTTAAGAAAACCAGTGGTTTAGTCCTCACATGATTAGAAGCAGAGAAGCAAAGGGAATCCTTGGTAGGACTGTGTCCCTGGTTTTCCACCCTTGCTTGAGGAGCACCCCAGCCCTAAGAGACTGTGGCTGCAGCTGGAGCCATTCTCCAAGCCTGATTCCTCTGAAGTAAGGACTGTTACTGAAGATAAAGACTGCAGGACTGTATCTCCTGCACCAAAGCAGCGTAGGTGATTGCCAATTCATTTGAAGAACAATCTGCTGAAGGGTGTTGTCACAGTACAGGTGGCTGAGCATAAAATACATTGACAAGTATTTTCTCCTGCTTGGTTCGGGATCTGACTGCAGTAAAATGAATTCACTGTGAATTACAAGCAGACAGCTAGTCTCTCTCTTTCTGCATAACCCTGTGTTGCTCGAAAGTGGCTCCGTGCCACTTCACCGCCCGTGTAAACCCTCCGACAGGCAGGAGGCTTTCCACTGCTGCTGATCTCAGCATGCTACCCAGCCTGACTCCAGGAGCAAGTTTCTTCAGCAGCTCTCATGGACTTCATTTGCTCTCTGCATGAGCAAGTCCCACTGCTGACACAAAACGCTCTCCTTTTAAATGGGGTGTGAAACCAATGACCTTCTGGCTTGTTACCTTCTCCTCTCATTCACTTTTTCACATTCCCTTTGCAGTTCCCCCATTTCAGGCACACATGCTCTCTGAGCTAATATCATGGCTGGGCAACTTCAAATAAGGAACTGCTTCAGCTGAACGAAACTTAGATTACTGATTTTCTCTTTCTGCTCCCACAGCAAGAGCAATGCACAAACACACCACCCATCCCCACTCCCCTGAAAGCCCACTATTAGTGACACCCTGCCACTTCTGCACCTCATACATGAGGATGGCTTTGAGGTCCTTCTCTGAATTATTTTAGAATTAGGGGAAATTTCACATTATGTCCCTCTTTCTCTCCCTCCGCTTTCTTCCTAAGCAGTAGAAATAAAAACTTCTCCCTGCCTTTGTTAGAAGAATCGCTCGTTATTAATGACTAATGTCAGCCTGCTTGCCTATTTCTTGGCACTCTGCTGTCAGCTCAAGGCTGTCTGCTTCTCCCTCCAGAGACAGCTCTCAGGACATTGCCTCCTTGGGTTTTCATCTAAATCTTATCACTCATAATGGAATTTGAGCCTGACACTCATTTGCCCTAAGTCATGCAAGCTGTCCTTCCCCTGTACCAGCTGCTATTAACCCATGGGACAGTTGCCCCAGCTGCACCTCAGGTCTCAGAACAGCATCCAGCAGACGTGGTGCCAAAGCAGTAGGAAGCAGTTGGATCCCTCCAAGGCACATCATCCCTGCCAGGACATCGGGAGGTTGAAGCTAGGAAGCAGCAAGATATAGACAGTTTCCAAACAGCTGGAGACCCCAGCAGACCTCTCCATGGGCAGGATGAGAGGTTTCCAGCATGAGGTGAGAGGGCTCCTCAAAGCCATCTCTCTCAGTAGACATGTGGGATAAGGTTTCAGTCTGTCCTTTTCCCACCCTCCTAGTGTTTACAGCAACGTTTACTGGCTGGAACCTGTATGGGTAATGCAGATCCATCATGTACCTGTAGGGTTTTGTCCCACCTTTGTGTGGGACTCGTATGACATTCATTTATTATCTGGCTGATCTGTATAGAAGGAGAAATGCTTTCCAAAAGACTTTTAAAAGATCCTCTCTTCAGTGTGTTTTTGCTTTCCATGCACAGCCATACATTCTATAGTGTCCTTAGGAAAAGTGGCATGAAAGCTGGCAAGATCTACACATTGACAGAGCAAGCTAGGCGATTTTTTTCTTGTTGAGGCTATCCTCAACACCGTACCAAAATCCAAACCCAATTTTAAGTGGACCAGTGATGGGCAGAAAGACCTTGACCTCCTGGACTCATTACTGGCTGATTGACATTTGGTTTGTATTCTTTACACTTCTCTTCAACACAGCTTTGGTCATTTCCATCTAAGACTTCTAAGAAAGAGACAATTGCAAAATTATGTGTGTAGGCTGCACACATTATTTTGTAACTTTTTCTAATTCCAGCAGGTCCTCCAAACAAGTACTGAGC
>WHYT01013254.1:13456-86604 GCA_009806455.1 Tetrax tetrax
CCCCCCCCCCCCCCCCCCCTACTGATGCAGCCTGTTGTTACCTGATGCTTGCAGTTAGGCTGCTGCTAGCATACCTGCACTCAGCTGGCTGCTAGGTGTTGGTGCAGTATGAATGCTACCCCTGAAACAGTGGTGTATCTGATGAAATTCTCATAGCACCAAGTAGTTCCCCTTCTCTAAACTGCTTGCTTCTTCAAGTCTTGAACGCCATCGTTCTGTGATGTGCACACAGGTTGGGGTAAGGAAACTTTGAGAGCTGAGTGAAGTCAGGTGCACAGCATCCCCTGTTCTCTCAGAGCCAAGGGGCTCTGTATTATATTGGTCCAGCCTTGTACCTGAGGGGCAGTGGGGTGCTACCTTATCGCAGGGAGGGAGAGAGGATTGCTGATTTATTTCTCCCAAGTGGTTTCTGTTTGTGGTTTTTTTAATGGGTGTTGCTTCCCAAGCACTATTGTGGTTCAGATGCAGTGATGAGAGCTGCTGCAAACTCATTGCCCTTGTTTTGAATTAAATGATGGTTAGGAAGCAGTTTATAAAGAGATTAGCCTTATTCTCTCTCCTCATTGCGTCTGACTGCATGTGAGAGCTGCCGGCAGGTCCTGTTTCCGTGGGACTGAGCGATCGCACCTCACGTCTGACAGTGTGGTTGGGGTGTGCAAGGGAAGAAACGGGATGGGAGCTGTTCAGGGCACCGAACCTTCGGCTCGTACTTAGACCGTGCCTTGCAGGGAGCCGAGCCGGTACTGGGGGCAGCAGAGCCATACCCAGCTCGGTGAAGCCTTACCCGGTGCCGAGCCGGGGCAGGCAGCCCCCCTCGCTTCCTCTAGCCGGCAGCCGCAGCTCTCCGTTCCCGGAGCCGGGGCCGGGAGCAGAGCTGAGGGCACCGCTGAGGGGCTCGCTCCCTCGGGAGCCCCCGGGGGTCACCAATCCCGGCCCCGTCGGGGCCGGGACGGGGCCGTTCCCGCAGGGATGAGCTCCCGGGGAACGGGGTCTTGCTGGAGAATGAGGCCGGCCCGGGGCATCAAACCCCGGCCAAGGGTGGTGGGGGCAGAAAAAGGGCTCCCTTCCGAATCGTTTCCTTCGCTCAAAGGACAGCAGAGGAGAGGATTTGGCTGGGAAGAGAGTGATGCCTGGAAGAAGTTTCAAGATCAAAGTGCAGTGTTCTAAAACTCTCAAAATAAATCAAGGTCGTCTTATGTAATTTAAATACCTACTAATTGGTCTCCTTCTAGGTTCATCCTTAATGTGATGACCCTGTCCCAAGGATCTCTTCACCTTTAAGTACCATGAAGAACAGCAGGAAGTTTCTTCTGCAAAGTCTTCATAAAGTTAATTACCTTTTAAATTGCCACTTCTTAGTTTTTCCCATCAGGGAGAGATGGCTCTCTTCATCTTGGGGATGAAGCTGAAAGAGGATAGTTTGGTAAATGTCCATGGAGGTCTTTCCAGAGAAAATTTATTGAGGAGGGAGCTGAGTGGAAGAGAACTGCAAACTGATGTGGGTGGAGTGGTGGAGAGCTAAGGCAGTGTTTGGGAGCCCTTAGCTGCCAACAAGGAAAGATGATGGACAAGCACATGGACTTACAGGTTTTCCTTTCTGAGCAAACCAGAAATAATGTGTTTGTATTCACAAGGGAAGCAGATGTAGTAGAGAGTGAAATGGTGAGGCAAAGTGGTATGAAGGGAATTAAACTTGTAGTAAGGGATGTCAGAGAGAAGGTGAAGCTACTAGAATGGTTGTGAGAAGAGACAGGGTGTCCAGATGACTACAGGAAAAAGGAAGAACTATAGCACCACGAATGCTTAATTCTCTTTGAAGAAGCTAATGAGGGATTTTCTTGGATAGGGATGAGAGTTTGGGATGTCAAATAAGCCACAGGTATGTGAGGAATAAATTCAGCAGCTCTGCCCACTTCTCTAGTACAAATAGTAATCTTGCCTTCAGAAAGTAAAATAGGACTTTAGTGTATTTCGAGGACTTATCAACACTATTCTGTCTTAGGCTTTACAGAGAAAATGTATAATTGCATTGAATGTAATTATACATCAGTCTCCTTAAAATTAAAGTGTGATCAAAAGCAGATCTATTTTAATGCACAAGAATGGAGTGAAGTAAAATGACCTGTTAGCCTTTATGTTGGTAAGTATTATCCTCAGCAGGAGAGAATTGGAGAATGAGTAGGACTGGTGCTTTTAGAGATTGCTCATTCACTCCTTAAACAGTGGGAATTCTGCCAGCCTTACAACAGAAGGGTTGTTTCATAGCATACAGAAGCCTCTTTCCCACGTTTAAATTTGTTTTTGGAGGGGGAGGGGAAACTTTGTGAAAGGCTTTTCCAAGTAATGCATAGCTTAATTGGTATGAATCAACATGCTTGTCTTCTTACATAACTGCACCCAGTCTTTACGTGAAAGGCTGAGCAACTTCTGATTTCTAAAAGTGATTTAATTTACAGAGATTAATGCTTTTATAATTTCTAATTTGGGAGGGGAGTAACTTTGTCAAATGCACTACAAAATTAAATAAAACTTTTACATGGAAATAATAAAATAAATTACCCTCTCATTCTGTTTGAAATGTCAAATGTGTTCTGAATTTTCAAAAGCAGCTATTGATTTTGGATTACTTCAATTAAGCGTGGCTCATTGAAGGCAGCTTTTAAAGTGCTAAACTTTTGAAGTGCTAAGGTTTACATGTGCTCAGCAACTGCTGCTGGATGGTCAAGTATCCTGAAGGTGTATCAAGTCAATCAAAACCAGTAGATGCTTTTAAGAATTTCAGGATACATTTGTATAGCCGTAGCTACAACCATAACATTGTGGGCTGAGGTAAGAACCCGGGAGGAAGCACTTCAGGAGGTAGGAACTGGCAAGGCATCTCCCATAGGAGGGAGATGAAGCGAACCATTTGTATCTCATTGGCCTTAAAGCCAGCATAAAATCAGCGAGAGGTGAGAATTAGGCACATTAACTCAATATAATTTCAAAGAGTAGTGAGGACTTGAGACCCATTGATTTTGGCAGAAGGCCTAATATTAACCTTGGTGCACTGCCAAAGAATACATTAGCAGAAAGTTATATTTTTAGTGCATTGTCAACCCTCTTCACTCACTGCACTATTTTCCTTTCTATATATAACAGCTAACACAGCACAACTGAGACTCTGATTTCCATTTGAATGGCAAGCTGCTGTTGCAATACAAATGAAATCAAAATTCTTGTTTCTTTTACCAGTAAGAACGTGGATGTACTTGCATGTTTAGTTCTATCTAATGTGTGTGTGGTTGTAGAGATGGACAATACTTTTCATACGTACATACATACAAAATAAAACATTCCTGTACATAGAGCTGTAATCTTGGTACTACTCTGTCTACTAAATAAACATGTTTGGTAATATAACCACGTCTTGTACTCTTTTTTTTTCCATGCCTTCACTCCACATCTCTGTAATATAGCTGAGAGTATGTTTTCTCCATTATTATATGCTGATTTCAGTTATTCTTCATCTCTTTGGCCACACCAGTTCTCTTTCTCTCCTTTATTCCTCCTCTGTTGTTATTCCTGTCCACTGGGATAGAGGACAGTTGTCTCCTGGGGTGGAATTCATCTCTTAAAAGACTACAGTGGAGATACCTGTTTCTGAACTTCTTCCCTTAGGGCATAGTTACTCTAATTTGTTTTTGGCATCTACATAGGATGACATGATTCAACCCGTAAAAGTGTTTACTTCTCACCACTAAAAGCAAAGAGAATCAAGAGGGACCTATGTTTAGGTGAGAAGAAATCAATATATAAAATCAGAAGTAAATTTGCATATTTTCCTCTTCCTCACTGCCTGTCCTCCAAGAGATCATATTGATCCAAATAAGACTGACATAAAAAAAAATTATAATTACCAATACAACTGAAATGTTCAATATACTTCCTGGGTCCTGAAACTGCTTGGCAAATTTGTCTTTTAATATCAGCAGTGATGCTGAGAAGAATATATTTTAATGAGTAGAGCGTGAGATCCCACTCTTATGGTTTCAGCTTTTGTCCTTCTGACTCGTTGAACCCTGGATTCATAGGGCTGTGTGTGTGTTTGGCCTTCACATTCTCTCACATTCACGATCTCTAGCCTTAAAACTGCCCAATACTAAGAAATTCATGGGAACATGACTTCAACATACACAAAAGTTCACTGAACCCAAAACTTAAAATAAAACTCTTCTGTTTGTAATTATACTATGGTTCAAGCATTCTTTTCTTTTAACTTTGTGCTTATTAGTTGCTGATTTATAGTGGATATTTTTATTTGTAGAATTATAATTGTCATTTAAATCGGATGGATCATTTCTCTACCTAGTGAGAACTCTTGTGCCATATTAATGGAGAATAAACCCGTATTTACCTCTCAGCCTTTGTTTTTCCATGGTAAACAAGCCAAATGCTTTTAGTTTCCTCGAAGTAACCAGGCTCTTCATTTCTCTTCCTGTTTAAGGCCTTTCAGTTCACCTATCCCAGCTGAATTAATCAATCTATGAAAAAGAGAAAACTGAACTGTTCACAGTAATGTAAGTGAAGTACCAGCAATACCTTCAAGAAAATAATATTAATATTCTGTTCTGTTCTGTCCTTCCCTGGATGGACAAAATGGACGTGCTATGCCTTGGAGCCACATTTTCCTTTTATGTGATAGCATCATATAGATGACTTTTCTTGGTGCAGTCACTTGCTAATGCAGCTGCTCTTCTTCTTTTGTCTTTTTAGTCCGCACAATTACTATTCCTTTTGTCCTCATACCTCATGCTATTATAGTCTATCCACTTTCTGCTCTTTTAGTCCTTAAGGAAAAAAAAATATCTTGACATTTGCCTGTATCAATATGGGCTCTCAACTTTGTATTCTCACAAAATTTCATTAGTTCTCTTTGTGTTTTGTGACATAATACTTCTGAATCAGACAAAACTAGTTCAATGTAGGTTATATCCCTCTGGTCCAACAAGTTTCTTTCATCGCCATCCAGGCAGAAAGCCCATGTGTGGTACCCTAGCATATGTGCTTCCAAGGCTAGACCAGTTTAGAGCAACCTCCCAGGTACAGAAAGTTCAAGTCTAGTTGTTATTTAATAAAGATTATCAGATCAGTTGGTACAGCTGCTTTGTATAAGCTTACATTGAATTTTATTCCATTTGTCTTTATCTGCGTCTTTAATTTTCCTTTCCTTCCAAATTTGTTGCTGCAGCCTTGCCTACAATTAAGATGAGATTAAGAAGCCCAAAGATTTTTTGATTCATTCTTCCTTTGCAGCCAATTCACCACGTTAAATACAAGTGCCATGTTAGCACATACTCCGTGGTAGACAAATGAATCTTCCAGAGATGGAAACACTGCATTAGTTTTCTCATTACTCCCTGACTAATTGTTTTTCTGACTTATTGCTGGTGAAAAGAAACAGCAGTTGTGCTACCACTATAGCAAGGGAGGAGGAAATGGGTAGTAAAGTGTGAGAGCACCACAGCTGCACATGAGTCATAGTAAAACCGCTCTTCGGGCTACATGTGGAATCCAAGCTCAGTGCCACAGCCTGAGAGAAATCAGCACTTCCCTTCTGCAAGTGAGGACCAGAGAACACGTTCAGCCCCTTTTTACAGGTCCCACATGTCGCTCCCTGTGCTTTCAGAACCCATGACATTATCTTTGAGATGACAGATGTTACAAAATTTCTACCATCAAGTATATTCAATCTCTCCGACATTTTTGCTTTATTGTAGATATGTTAATTCTTCACCTGCCAGCCTGCCTTGTCCCCAAGCCCGCTGTTATTGTCCTTATTAAAAACTGTAGCAAGATCTTTCTTCAGACCAGCAGCCATTTTAAGTTGATTTTCATATTCCCCCTCCCACCATAACTCCTATTTCCTTTTTCCTTTTATTAATGTGATGAAAGGGCATTTTATTCATTTTAGAAGTCTTAGAAAAGCCAATTAAGTTTAGATTTTTTTGTCAATTCTCATTGCTATCTCTAGCAGTTTTCCTTGGTGGACACATATTTTACTGTTCCTTCTAGCCTTATTTCTTGCCCCTGCTGTCTTTGCTGTGACAACTTTTCTTCCAGCTAGATCTGGAACTTTTTAATATATTTTTTTCCCTCTTTCGGATGCAAGAATGTTCCAGAGAACATTCTTGTGTCTTTAATATGAAGAAATGCCAAGCTTCCTTCACATTCAAGTCCCTGAGCTCCTCAATACAGTTGACTTCACTTTCCTAATTAGATTTTTTTATTTATAAAAATGTGCAAACCTCCTTCTTAGTTATGTCTGCTTTGTTGATTATTCCATTTAATTTAAACAACATAATCTCATCTCCTTTCAATACAACCTTATTTTCTATGACAGGCTCTTTGGAGATGTCTTTGTTCTTTATCAAAACAAAGCCCAGGGTATGTTGACAAATAGACTCCTTATTGAAGAAATCTACTGGGTGTATGTCCAGAACTCAACAGCCATTAGTATGCTTCTTATCTCCTTCACGTATGAGGAGCTGCAGTGTCCCATCATTAAATTGTTTACTTTAGTATTTCCCTACTAAAACAGAGGCAATCTCATCCTACTGCAGGTTTCTGTGTACTTCCCTGCACATTGTCTTTACAACTCTTCCCCAGGGTAATTTTGGCTTTTACCAGGATATCATCCTTTTGCTTTTTTTTTTTCTTTTGTGAAGACTATGCACCTTTCCATTAGCAGTTCTTTTCTCTGATTATTAGTGCAATTCCATTCTAACAGAATTATTTCCATAAAGTTTGATTTGAATTTCTCCCTGGTTTTGGATACCCTATTTTGTTGCATATGTTCCTGCTTTTTTAATTACCACTCCAGTCAAACTCAGTCTTTGAGCTCCTATTTTCTATATTTGTTGCCACCACCTTCTTGAAGCCAAAATTCACCCTGCCCTGGATGTTAAATGAAGAAACTATATGATTCCTTCTCAGGCTCTCTTCCCATCTCTCAATTTCAAGTCCTTTTCATTCATTCTGCCAGCTTGGATTGCAAGCTGGTATCCCATATGCTTAGGTGAAGTCTGTTCGTGAACATATGAAACCTCTTCTCTTCTCAGAGAACACCTTCAAATGTTCAATAATCCAAGTCTTTTTACATCACTTCTAGAATTATTCAGTCATGTGCCATTGACTCATCTCATATTCGTAATTACACTTCTCTTCTTGGAGAGGAAAGAGAATAAGTTCATCACCACTTCCATCCTCTTTTCTATGAGACTTGGTTCAAATGATAACCAGCTGAGAAAATAAATCTTCAAAGTTACTTAGAAAATAATATCGTTAAACTTTGTTAACATGTTAATAATTCCAAAAGTAGACGGGCAAAGTGAAAAACCAGTATTGTTCATTTGTAAATTAGGAAAATTACTTTAACAAATGAAGTATCCTTCAATGAAAGGAAGTAAACCTTGTAAGTAATTTGGAAAAAGTGAAAATCAGAGACCTAAGAATGTTGTAGATGAGAAGAAATCTAAAGAATATATAATTTTAAAATATTTTGGAAGTAGAAATTTTTTAAGGAAATTATCAGCCTAAAGGGATTGAAAGAAGCATTTAGCAGTACAAAAACATCATAAAGGAGAAAAATAACTTCTTTATCAGTCTGTATCACAGGGAAGAAAAAGAGTTAAGGACATAAGGACATGTTCAGTATAATCTGGAGAAGACGAAGAATAAAATGGAAGGCTAAGTAAACTGTGGAAGTCAGGAATTTGGTAAATTTAAAGAACTACTGACTTTTCTGTGAATATTTCGAGTCTTCAGCATCATAATGACTAATGCTACCAAAGAAGTATGGCACATGCTAATGGCAGGTGTAAACCAAATTCTAGCAACTAAGGATTAGGGTAAAATTGTAATCTGAGGCAGGTTATTCTAGAGCTGTAGGGTACTTTGCATCCTCCTTTGAAACACGTAGGAATACCATATTGGATGATAGCTCTAAATTATAATTTTCTTCTATCCTGTAGAGGAAGCGATCAGTTTATTGACAAGCAAATAGGAAGTTTATCACCAAGATCAGCTCCAAGACACTTTTATTTTAGAATATAATGCTAAATTCTATTCCACTTGGTAAATGGAGCTATTGGTATTATTATCTTTAGGGGGAATAAAATTATAAGCATTTAGTTGAACTGGAGAAGTATAAGACTTTTCTTGAACCTGTAATGGAAGAATCTAAGGGTATATTTATGTTGTGTATTTCATTTGGCACAAGTCCACTCTACTCATGTTCTGAGTAAAAGGAAAACCAAGGGATGATGTTAGCTCTGAGCAACCTGACCTAGCGGAAGATGTCCCTGCTTCTTGCAGGGGGGTTAGAGTAGATGACCTTTAAAGGTCCCTTCCAACCCAAACCATTCTATGATTCCATGATCATGACAGCAAAAGCTAACATACTGTGGGTGCAACTCCTTTGTCCTCCTTAACAACAGTAGCTGCTTTGGAATCTTCCAGTTTACTCTTGGTGTCAATACTAATAAGGACTGAGCTATATCACAGAGTCAGCTTTTTCCTGACATGTCATCTACGTATGGGACAGTCATATCTTGACATAACAACAGCCTAAACACATTCATCAAATTACTAGGATCTTGATTGCTGGGATTCTTTTTAAATTACTTATTAATTATAGAGGTATTTGATTACACTGTGTAATAAATGCTGCTTAAATTATGTCTGAAGAAAAAACATAACCCTTCTCAGAAAGTTACTAATTTGTTTTCAGCTCCTTTTATTGACTGTGCTCATTTTAAATGTTTAAATACCTATGTGAAGATTATAATAATATTACATGACACTTCTATAAACATTGTCATCTTTCTGTTATAGAACAACATCTGCTGATTTAGATTGCCATATCCGCACAAGGAGAGTAACAACAGTTCTCAGAAAAGATCACATAGAGCCACTGGAGCTAGCACTCTGACTGGCAGAAAAATATCTGCTCAATACACTAGTCTTGTAAATATAATTATGTTAACTAATTACAAGTTCAGAGCTAGCATAAAATTGTAAAATATATTGCTACAAAAAAGACAGGAACCTATAAAGTGCATTCTTATGTCTCTAAGATTTGCTTGAATCCTGCCTAAAATTCTCAGCGTCCCCTCATTCCAAAGTCAGTGCAATTTTTCCAATTACTTCGGTATGCACAGCATTTCATTTGAGTTCAAATAGGGGAATGGACCTCATGTCAGATGGCTATCACCTATGAATAGTTGTAATTTAATCAGTCTAGGTATTTTTATTTCCTACTTTTCATTCAAGTAAAAGTAATCTATTTACTGAATATTATCTGCATAGTTGGTTTTTGTTTTTTTTTTTTTTAAGGGTCTATTCAAGGTACTCATGCTGTGCAGATCCTGCCCATGGTGAACTTCATCAATGTTGTAGCCTTCAGGACTTTTTAAAGATGTTCTTACAACTAGACAAATCTATTCTACTTTTCTACTGACAAGTAAAAGGATGTTATATTAAAACATGCTGCTTTGCTTCAAGACAAGTAAAGACTTGCAGGTGGTGTAGTCACTACCTGCCAATTGGGAGCTATCCCATCCCTCCTTCCTGTGAACTACAACTGATGGTTCTTAAGGCTCTTGGGAATCTATATTGAAGAGACTGAGCATTCCAGTGACCTCATTTGAAATCAGGCGTTACTCACTGGAATGCACAAGGTGTCATTTTTGGATTGTTATAGAGGAAAAGTTTCACACAACACCTTAACTGGAATTTCCATCTTCAGTCGGACAAATCTTCTGGTCTGTAAATTCAAGACAGCATGCAAATTTGTACTTTCTTCTGTGTTGTCCTTTAGAGCCATCCTTTTTAACCTCTCAGGTAAAAGTTAATTCCTTTGTTTTCTCAAAAGCAGCTCAGCAGACCTCTTCTGATGTAGTAAACTACACAGTAACTTCGACTGCACTGCTCTGAAGTGAAGCCACTCGTTGCTGAGGGCATTTTTAGCCTGATTCATTGAGGCTGTTAACACTTCTGAGTTCAGGCTTAAGGACTGCATTCTTAGGTGATAGCCATCTGAATACAGATATGCATCAAGAATCAGCACACCATTGTTCTACATAAGCATAAAATGAAAATAACAGGTTTCCCAAAGTGTTCACAATCCAAGGAACTTTTGGCCATCAAGCTGTTCAGAAACAGCCCCTACTTTACACACGTGCAAAATTGCTTAATTCCACTATCTATAGAGTTAGAATTCACAAAAAGCAGGTGAATCGCTTTACACAAAGAATACTTGTATACATTCTGAAGCAAAGAGATGACCTTTCCTGAGGCTTTCCTACAGGAACCACCTAACTACACTATTAAAGTGTAGCTAACTACCAGATAAAACTGGTAACTTCACTGGTAACTAAACCACTAAATCACTAAACTACCCCAGTCAAAGCTTCACCAAAGGTGATCATGCATTCTCTTCTGGGTAAAATACTATGGTCTTTCAGATCCCCAGTGCTTCATTCATGAAATGTAAATAAAAATCACCTGTAAAGGACTAAGAGATAAGTACTTCGGAAATCATAAGAGATACAGCTATGCATTCCTTTTTTTTACCCCCAAGCACTGCCAGTACCACTGAGGCCAAAAGAACTTATTTGAAGAGTTGAAATGCCTTTCACAACACTTCCAGAAGTTCAATGTATAATTTATTTTCAAGACAGGATTACAAGCCTGTGGGTAGCCTCGGTCTATGAGACTATGTGACATGTTTCCAATTAGTGTCTCATTCTCAGCTATTGCTTTTGAGATTAATTATCTCATAAGCTAAGCAAAGTTTGACTTAATTAATGGTTGGAAGACAAGCAGTCAATAAAATTGCAGGATGCTACAAGAAGGTACAACTTCTTATTCATTACTAAGGTAATGAGTAGTTGATGGAGTAACTAATCCTGGAATCCATTTCCAAAAATGTAAAAGACAAGAACGTGATTGGTAGCAATCAGCATGGATTTACAAATTGAAAATCATGCTTACCCAACATGATAGCCTTCTACAATGACATTATTAGCTTGGTGGATGAGGCGAGAGCAGTGGATGATGTTTACCTTGACTTTAGTAAAGTTTTCATACTGTCTCCCAGAACATCCTCATAGACTAGCTGACAAAGCAGGGGTTAGATAAGTGGACAGTGAGGTAGATTGAGAACTGACTGAATGTCTGGCCTGGGGGTGTTGTGATCAGTGGCTCAAAGTGCAGTAGGAGGGCAAGCAGTGTGCCTCAGAGGTCAACACTGGGACCACTACTGTATAACTTCTTCATTAATGACCTGGATGATGCAGCAGAGTGTACCTCCCTCCCAGTTCACAGATGATGTAAAACTGAGAGGAGCGGCTAATATGCCATAAGGTCATGCTGCCATTCAGAGGCTGGAGAAATGGTCTGACAGGAACCTCATGAAGTTCAACAAAGGGAAGTGCGAAGTCCTGTACCTGGGGAGGAAAAACCCCAGGCACCAATGTATGCTGAGGGACACCCAGCTAGAAAGCAACTGGGCAGAAAAAGATCACAAGCTAGCAATGCACTCTTGGTGGGCTGCATCAGAATGTTGCCAGCAGGCAGAGGAAGGTGATCCTTCCCCTCAGCACTGATAAGGCCACACTTGGAGTGCTGTGTCCAGTTCTGGGCTCCATAGTGCATGAAAGATATGCACTTACTGGAGTGAAGTCCACTACAGGGCCACTAAGGGGCTTGGAGCATCTCCCGTTTGAGGAGAGACTGAGAGAGCTGTGACAGTTCAGCCTGGAGAAGAGAAAGCTCAGAGGGATCTCATCGATGTGTATAAATACCTGGTGGGAAGGAGTGAAGAAGAAGCAGCCAGACTCTTCTCAGTAGTGCCCACTGGGAAGATGGGAGATAATAGGTACAAATTAAGTCCTGTGAAATTCCATCTGAGCACAAAAAAAACCCCTTTTTCACTGTGTAAGCAGTTAAACATTGGAACAGGATACCCAGAGAGGCTGTGGAGTCCTCATCTCTGAAGATACTGAGAACACAACTGGATACAGTCCTGGGCAACCTGTTCTCACCGACCTTGCTTAAACAGAAGGGGTTGGACTAGATGATTTCCAGAGGTCCCTTCCAAAACTAAAAGATCCTGTGATATGGTTGTTCTGTAAGGCTCCAGCATGACACTGTAATTTGCTGTAAAAAATGCTTGTATTTTAACCTAAGCAGTGGTGGAAATATTTTCATTTGACATAGCTGGCAGAAGTCTGTTAACAGCACTGGCTTACTGACGCATAGGTAGGCTTTGACTCATCCTGACTTCTGAGATCCCTGATTTCTGAAAGGCATGCTTTTTTTTCAGTGCACGTGTGTTTAAAAGTGGTAAATTTCCTGTGCCTTTAGTGTCGTCTTTTATTGCTCACTACCACTAGTTTTTCATTCCTTTATTGCTCCAGTTTGGAAAAGACCAAAGAGGAAAAGAAAGCACAGCTGGAAATAAGTTTGCATGTCATCTGTTAAGCAAGTGATAGCCTTTTGATAAATAATAGGAAGAGAATAGTTTGTGTTGGCAGAACTCTTTATTTGCACTATACAGTGATACTGAAAGCAGCTGGGAAGTAAACTCTCATGAATCTTCTGCATCAGTAGGTCCAACCCTTAACTGAAACATAAAAGTATTTTTCAAAAAAAGAAAACAAAGGATCATACTTTCTTACACTCTTAATTACGTCAGCGCGGTCACCTGACAGAAGATGCTGTATTTGAAGAACTTTCTGTTAAATGGAAATATTACATAATGCAAGTATTTGATTAGTAGGGGGATTGGTATCTTTATATGTCTTTGTCTTGTTGTGTTAGAGAAGGAAAATTTAAAACTGAAAATCCTCTGCCAAAAGTCACATGGTACACTGGCATATTACAGATATTTTGCTGGCATAGAATATAGTGGCAGAAAGTGACTGTTGTGCTGTGGAAATATAGAGCAGTTCTACTCAAGGACAAAAAGCCTGCCTGTGAGACTTCTAAACTGACTGCAAAAATACTTGTTATTAGACTCCCAGGTGAGGTTAGAGCCCATGGACAACAGATTGTTTTCTGAATCAGTTTTCACATTAAGCAAGATTTTTCTTTCTTTTTAAATGTTTTCTTTTGCAGTCATTAGAAGCAAAATGTGTAAAATGTTAATCAGATGTTTACACAGGCCTTGTAAAGAGATGGTTTAACCATAGTGATTTGCCTACAAGAAATTATCTACTGGTAAGCGAGTTATACTTACAATGAGTATCATCATAATATGAATCATGTCACTGTGCTTTGCTTTAAGACCTTGTTTCCAAAAGAAGCAGATGGCACAGACTGACAACAGCTTCTGAAGACATTCACCTCCCTATGCATGTACAGTGATGAGGTCTTCCAAAAGCTCAGAACAAAAAGAGTAAGGCTTTTCCTCACTGAAAGGTTATAATGGCCATTTTAATCAATTATCGTCTATTTTCTTCTTTGATGAAATAGGAAACAAGAGAAGGGAAAAGAAGATCACAATGAAGGGACTCCAGAGAATCTTAGGAGCATTGTCAACTCACAACCTAAGGATTCCCCATATTAGATGTCCTCATATACTGGGTTTAGTACAGTGTATCAGATCCCATTTTGCAGGATTCCAGGACTGTCTTAGGATCCCCCACTGTGTCTGGGAGTTGAACACAGGAACCCCTAAAAGTACATAGCAGCAATAATGGGCTTAGATTTTACTTCTTTTTGCAGCTGTAACTAGTTTGCACGTACATGCTTTGCATGTATTTGTTTCAGGTTGTGTAGCTGCCACATGCTGTGAGTCCTTCATCTGGAGCCCCACAGAGAATCTGACTAAGTCACTGTAGATATTACCATTTGCATGTCTTCATTTCCATAAGAGGAGATGCCAACATTTGTACTGGTCAAAATGCTCTGTTCTGTTTAAGTGGATCTAGAAGGCAAAGCTACAAGGTGCACCTTATCATAGATAGCCAAATCTCTTGGCTAACTGGTGCTGAGTATGTCCCACGGTCTGCAACAGTCCCAATTTTATTCACTTGATATATATACCAGATATTTTTCGTATCTTCTGTAATATCTTGAGCCTTATATTTCAAAATAGAATTGTTTTATGTTCTGGGGTTTGTTTATTGTTTGTTTGTTTTTTTTTTTTAATTCAACTAATCTGCTAGTGAATATTAAAAAAACCCCACAGACCAACTAGCTTAACGCAATAAGAAATGCATTTTGTTTGCACAAAATTATATTCATTCTTCAATTTCCTGTCTGCCTTTCTAAAAGAAGGTGGAAGATAAGTTGTTCTAAGGGCCTGAACACTGTTTTGTTGCTGAAAGAGAGAAAAAAAATACCCCAACATAATTTCCTTTCATACAAATTCAGGTTAAAGACAGGAGCAAAGATGAAGGTAATAGAAGGTAATAGTGAAGGTAATAGAAGATGAGCTGGTCTTTCACACAATAGAAATTAATATCTGTCAGGACACAATAAAGTTTTGTCCAGAGTTTTTAGCAGTGAAGTGTCCTTACTTTGTTTGCTTCCACGCTCTAGTCTTTTATACCTGATCTGAAGCAAGTTTTAGATTTTCTTTTTTTTTTTTTTAACAAAATATCATCCTACAAAATGCTACAGATTTAACTATTTTTTTCCTATGAAATGCAATATAGTGTTGGAAGATTAAAAAAAAAATCTTATTGACAATAATAGGTTGCCTGTCTGTTTATAGGATCTGGCTAGACTGCACCTGTTGTGTTTTACAGCTTTTCATATTAGCCCCTTTGTCAGCAGCAAATGAGTTTTCATACTTGCAGTTGTTCATGTAGGTTTCCTGTTCTTCCGTGGTTGAAGCCATCAACAGCTGTGATTATGTCAAGTGAAGAAAATTAAGCTGATATGGACTGACAAATACAGGAAACACAACTTGTTTCATTTATTAGTGAAAAAAACAGTGATTGTGCACAGCAACTGAAGTTTCTGGAACTGGGTTGTCACTGGTGCCCACAGTGGTAAGCAATCAGAGTAAATGCCTTGCCTTCATTCCCTGAATGAAAAGCAATAGCACCCTAGACAGAGGCATTCTCTTAGCAACAACAGGGGCCTTTCACCATCCTAGACTACCCTGAAGGCAAGATCCTGACTTCATTGGTGTAAGGGATCTTCACCCCCGAGCCTGCTGCACAATGCATCATAAAACTAGTTGTATTGGTACAGACCAAGGGCACGGCTAGCCTCATGCTCTGTCTTTAACTGTAGATGTAAGCAGGCACTCAGGGAAAAAAAGAGAACAGAGCAATCCTATATGATACTTCTCCTGTATTCTCTCAACTTGTGATTCCAGCTCAGAGGATTTCCTGAACCTGTTACGTTATGTCTGTTTAGTAACCTTCAGGTGATGTCTCTTTCAAGTACTTTTTCAGCCTTCTGTTGAATACAGGTAAAATTTTTGCATCTGCAAGATCTGCTACGGAGTTCCCCAGGTTTGGTACCTATCACAGCAACCACTCCCTTTTTGTTTGCTTTGAATTTGACTAGCTTCGCTTAATAGCTCTAGCTCTTCCATTGGCTCCATCCCTTGGTACCAGTATCCCACTATGGTGTCATTCTGGAGGAGTGAGCTGGACAGGCACTGTCATTTTTTCCACAGTGTGCCTAAGAGAGGTAGTATTATCTAACAGAGAAGAGCAAGGCTCATGAACCTAGAGTGTTCTTCCTAATCTGTGTCTTGGGAGAATCCTTGTACCTATCTCAGTTTCTCACCTGTTAAATAATATCACTCTACAACATGAGTGATAAGCTGTGTGTTCTGGTTCTAGGGTGAAATTCTTGAACATAACCTAGAAAGAGACAAGCAGGCTAACCCCAGAAGAGCTGCAGGGCTGGTGAGTCTCTTGGGACTATGGGAGACATAGGCTCAAGTCCTTTTTCAAAGAAAGACTTTTCTGCTGTGTAAGTGTCCTAGGCCACAATGAATTCTTTAGAAGAAACTGTCTTCCGTCTTCTGCTTTCCCTTTTCTCTCTGAAAATATGCAGTACCGGGAAAGCTCTTGCAATGTCAGAATGTATCAGAAGCCCAGAAAAGTATTTATCACCCCATAAACACCTGATTAGAGATCAGACTTTTGAGCTTGCTTTTGCCTTCTACCCTGCTAGATGGTGCGATGTATTGTCTCTGCTCTGGCTGGTGCACTAGGTGGCAATGGAGAGTCACCACGGTCCCTACTGGCACCAGAGGAAGCCACAGGTGAGAAAAATTATACACCCAGGGGTTACAAATCTCAAGCCTTTACTAAGTTTTTAACAGTACAGCACTACAAATATTATTTTGCATCTGCAGTCTGTTATGAAACTTACGGCCACAAACTCACAGCAAGTACCAGCATTCCCAAATTTAACCACAGGGAGAAGAAGCCTGAGCACACAGAAAAACCAGAGGCTTTGCTCACTGCATTATATACATATATAGCTGCCAAGCCTGCCAAAATAATAATCTCAAAACATATTAATCAGCAGTGCAACTTAGTTGCCTCTTTTCAGCAAGACTATGTTGACACCTGAGAGCTATGGCTTGTAAGCCTAAGAGTCAGCTCCTGCAAACGTAGCTTCCAGCACCAACCAAGAACACAAGTCTGTCTCATCCAGCAGTCTGCAAGTCACGAAGCCACAACCTCAAGCTCCTTTTTTTTTCATGCGGAGCTTCTATTCTTCTGAATCCTGTGTTCTTGCATTGCAGCATAGCTTGGAAAAGGAGTGTACAGAGCATTCTCCTCTAAACTGTCCCAGAGTAGGATGTTTGTATTGTTTAATCTCAAAACACAAAGTTCTTCGTCTCATCTTCTACCTAACAATGTAGAACATTAATCCAGAAAGTGCATGACTAAGGTTTAAACCACATTTAGTCTGGATTCCTGACTTCTCTGTGAAAACACAAGTGTCTGACTTTCAGGGTGTCTAAGCCTGGATTTCTTCTGAACAGAAAGTTCTCCCAAAGCCTTTGGGTAGCTACACAACAAAATGATAACTGCCACAGTAAATACCACTTTTCTGCTCTGTCTATAGTACAGTCCTGAAGGGCAAAGGAGTCCAGGAAGGTTGGACATTCTTCAAGAAGAAAATCTTGCAGGAGCAAGACATCCCCATGTGCTGAAAGACGAGCCAGCAGGGAAGAAGACTGACCTGGCTGAACAGAGCTTTGGCTGGAACTCAGGATAAAAAGGAGAGTTTATGAGCTTTGGAAGAAGGCTCAGGCCACTCAGGAGAGCTACAAGGATGTCATGAGGTTATGCAGGGAGAAAACTAGAAGGGCCAAAGCCCAATTACAACTTAATCTGGCTACTGCCATGAAAGACAATTAAAAGTGTTTCTGTAAATACATTAACAACAAGGAGGGCTAAGGAGAATCTTTATTGGATGCAGGGGGAAACAGAGTGACAAAGGATGAGGAACAGGCTGAGGTACTTGATGCCTTCTTTGCCTCAGTGTTTAAGTAAGACCAGTTGTTCTCCAGGTACGCAGCCCCCTGAGCTGGAAGACGGGTATGGAGTGCAGAATGAAGTCCCCATAATCCAAGGGCAAAGGGTTAGTGATCTGCTACACCACTTAGACACACACAAATCTATGGGGCGGGATGGGATCCATCCAAGGGTACTGAGGGAGCTGGCAGAAGTGCTCACCAAGTCACTCCCCATCTTTTATCAGCAGTCCTGGCTAACTGGGAAGGTCCCAATTGACTGGAGGCTAGCAAATGTGACACCTATCTACAAGAAGGGCTGGAAGGAAGATCTGGGGAACTGCAGGCCTGCCAGTCTGACCTCAGTGCCAGGGAAGGTTATGGAGCAGATCATGTTGAGTGCCATTGTGTACATTGTGTACATGTACCATGTACATGTGCCATGTACAGGACAAACAGGTGATCAGGCCCAGTCAGCAGGTCCTGCTTGACATACCTGATCTCCTTCTATGATAAGGTGACCCACTTAGTGGATAAGGGAAAGGTTGTGGATGTTGTCTCCCTAGATATTAATAAAGCCTTTGACACCACTTCCTGCAGCATTCTCCTAGAAAAGTTGACTTCTCATTACTTGATGGGTGTATGCTTCGCTGGGTAAAAAAAATGGCTGGATGGCCAAGCTCAAAGTGTTGTAGTGAATGGAGTTAAATCTGGTTGGCAGCTGACCACAAGTGGTGTTGCCCAGGGCTCAGTATTGAGGTCAGTTCTGTTTAATATCTTTATCAACATTGGGACGAGGGTATCGAGTGCACCCTCAGTAAGTTTGCAGACAACACCAAGTTGGGCTGGAGTGTTGATCTGCTTGAGCGTAGGAAGGCTCTACAGGGGTATCTGGACAGGCTGGATCAATGAGTCGAGGTGAACAGTATGAGGTTCAAGAAGGCTGAGTGCCAGATCCTGCCTTGGATCACAACAACCCCATGCAGTGCTACAGGCCTGAGGAAGAGTGGCCGGAAAGCTGCCAGGTGGAAAAGGACCTGGGGATGTTGGTCAACAGCTGGCCAAATATGAGCCTGCAGTGTGCCTAGGTGGCCAAGAAGGCCAACTGCCTTTGGCTTGTATCAGAAACAGTGTGGCCAGAAGGACAAGGCAAGTGATTGTGCCCTTGTACTCAGCACTGGTGACGCCGCACCTCAAATACAGTGTTCAGTTTTGGGCCCCTCACTGCAAGAAAGACATTGAGTTACTGGAGCTCGTCCAAAGAAGGGCAATGAAGCTGGTGAAGGGTCTGAAGAACAAGTCTTATGAGGAGCAGCTGAGGGAACTGGGGTGGTTTTGCCTGGAGAAAAGGAGGCTGAAGGGAGACCTTAGCACACTTTACAGCTACCTGAAAGGAGGTTGTAGGGAGGTGTGTGTTGGTCTCTTCTGCCAAGTAACAAGAAACAGGACAAGAAGAAAGGATCCCAAGTTGTGCCAGGGGAGGTTTAGATTGAATATCAGGAAAAATTTCTTCACTGAAAGGGTTGTCAAGCATTGGAACAGGCTGCCCAGGGAAGCGGTTGAGTCACCATCCCTGGAGGCATTTAAAAGACGTAGCTATGGTGCTTAGGGACATGGTTTAGTGGTGAATTTGGCAGTGTTAGGTTAATGGTTTGACCTGATAACCTTAAAAGTCTTTTCCAACCTAAATGATTCTGTAGTTGTGTGATTCTACTCCCAGTGATGGTAGAGAATTTTCCTTATACAAATCATAGGACAATTGTACTCACCAAATATTTTAAACAGCTTCATAGAACATAAGTTTCCTAAAAAGAAATAACCTGAACATCCCATAGATCAAGGACCAGCCTTGATTCACTGTCTGTGTTATATTTTCTTTCTAGAATCTCTAAAATACTGCGACTCTTGAGAAAATATATTGCCTCTCCCTTTCTATTACATCAAAATCTGCAGTATAGCCCACTAATATCTGAAATCATGACACAGAAATACAAAGGAATGTATAACCACTTTTAAACTGTCATATTCAAAGAAAACAAAAACCCATCTGGCACTTGTTTGGAGCATTATGTTAAACCTTCTGTTAGTAACACACTGTTGAACATTATATTCAATTAACATGTCTCTATAAATCAAAGATTACCCTAGGTCTTGGCTTGTAGTGTCAAATGTCAGTGTGTTAAAGACTTAATTCTCTGCTCCACCTGCTGCCAATGTCCACTTCTGGTGGTTTTATTCCTGCTGACATGAATGGAGTTTCATCTGAATTGGCCTAGCAGGTTGGGTTGTTGGTTTGGTTTTTTTTCTGATTAAAAGAAGAAAAAAGAGTTGACACAGGTGATTTCAAACAGATGTTAAAGTTAGCTATTTAAACAAAAATGAAAGACTACAAGACCTTAAATGCTGCAAAAAAGTATTAATCAAAGAAGCCAGAACTAGAGACAAAAATTAGTAGTGAGGGTGTAAAAAGCATCAGCCTTTCTCCAGGAGCAACTAACATCTCCCTGTATGCCATTTGAGCCATATTCACTGAGCCACTCTCGAAAGAGAAACAAAAACCCACTCACTCCTTAGTTCTGCCTGCCTACCTGGTGCCAGTTCTTCAGTCCCTCCAGCTCATGTTTTCTTTCCATATTAAAGAGCAAACCTTAACAAAAACTCCCACAATCAAGCCCAAAATGAGCTGCAAGTATTACGTGAGTTGAAGCCCAGTGGAAAATATGATCGGTCAGAAAATGTAGGTGTCTCTGGCAGAATCAAGAGCTAGCAATAAGGTGTCCAGGGCTTCCTTTTAAAAGCCACCACCTGGAAGTTTAGCAGAAGTCCTGGCTCTGAAATCACAACCTTCTATCTTGTTGTATAATTCTTCCATAAAATATGCCAAAACTAACTCAAATTTTGGGAAAGATAATCAACTAAGTAAGTAGTAAGTATCCATGTCTACATGGCCATACATATAATGAAGAAGCTCGAGGAGCGGGAGCAGCTACCCAGTTCCATCATAGTAATCATCTGTTTTGCCAAAATCCTGAACTCTGAGCTGGAAAACCACTCATACCTTGTCCAGGCTTGCAGTCAGGCTGGCACATAGAATTATCTGTTTCTTAAATGTTTTTGGTGAGGAGATTGGTCCTTAGATTCAAGAATAGTCTCAGGACTATTCTTATACAAACAGAAGTAGAGACATAGACATGTGAAGTCAATTTTATATCAACTTGCTCTTAGGTGAGTATGCTCCTGTTTTATTTGGTCCAGGCCCTGAAACTCACTTTAATGAGGATACAATACGGTCCGGAACCTGGAAATTATATTAAAGCCTGCTTCTCAAAAGGTGAAGTTGCACAGGAATGTTCAAGGCAATACTTCTTCAGATTGCATAGTTTCTATTACTAATTAGGAATTATAGACAAGGGGAAATTAAGGAGGGACCATCTTCTTGACTGAAGGGCTGCTTGCTTTCTTTAGGCTATTGTATATACCTCTTCAAACTCCATGTTGATCTAGACTCAAACAATAGGTCCAATAAGGCACTTGCTGTGATGAATTTTGGCTAATGTGCCTTGGGATTAACATACTGCTATTTGTCTTTGTCTAAAGGTAAGATCTCCTCTTTTAAAAGTTGTAGGAACTATGAAAGGAGTTTTGGCTTTGATTTTTGTTCTTTTACTTACTTCATTAAAGCCAAGATCTTTCTCCTCTTCCTTTTAGTACAATAAATAGCTACAGGTATTTGTCAGAGTGCTATTATAGAAAACCTCTATTTCTTATCATTCTCAGCTAGTGTAAATGGCTATTTAATTATAAACAGTAATGATTTTTAGAGGGATTTTTAAACCTTAAGCCCAAACAAGGAACTTTACCAATTGCATTCCAGCTGAAGACATAGTGAAGTAAGAAATCTGCAAGAGTAACTCTGAGCTTTCCCTTAACTTTAGGATATGAAAATGGAAGAATAAAATAACTATCCTGAGTCATTGATCCTTGTTATTTAAAAAAAAAATCTGCCAATACATTTTAGTCATATTAACTCACTTTCTGCTTTGTCTGTCCCTGCTTCTTACATTTCTTACTACACAGTGATTCAAGTTCGACAGTAGGAGAGGAGGGGGCTGCGAAAAATGCAACAGTCTGCACAATAGACTGTGAAGAAACAGTTTTCCTGTCTTGAAGCTAGACCTTTGTATGCCAGGGAAGTCAAGAGTAATGGATGCAGAAGAGTACACAAGGATGAACATGACTGTAGCCAGAGGGAAATAGTGCTAAGAGGGTGTATGCAACGTACAACCTGTTAAAAAAAAAATTACGTAACAACCAAAACACAATCCAATAAAAAATAAAATGCCATAATATATAATTAATCATTTTAGCTAGTTTGAAACCAAAGAAAGAAGCAAAACCTTTTAAAATCATTAGTGATTGCGATTCCTTCTGGTTTTGGTAGAGACATTAAAAGTCAATTGTCTTTTCAGAAGGCAGATACTTAGCCCTTAAAAATCCTGACCTTACCAAAAAAGTTTGTTCTGTTATTAAATTCCTACAATATCAAGTCATATTAAGATTGCAAGAGGATTTGAAAGTTCCCTTTTTCCTGTTAATTGAGGTAACAAAACCAATATGCAAGAATGCTTCATGAAATATCCATCTAGTTCTGCTGCACCCAAAGTCAATATCAGATCTTATTTTCTTTTTTATGCACTCAACTATCAGATGTTTATCTTTTTGAGTCCCCAGCTAGATATTTGGCTTTTAGTAGCTACTGCTTGTAATTAAAGGATCTTTCCATTCCAGTAAGCAAATGTGTTTCTTATAAATGAATACAATCTTCTGTCTGATGAAACTGAAAGCTAGGCACAAAGTCCAGGAAATAATGGTAATAATTCCCACTAGATGAGCATTCTCTGGTGTCCATTTTGTTACAGATAGCAAAAAGTTACCTCTTTGGTTATCTTATGAATGTAATTATAGCCACTCCGAATGCTGTGTCTTAGGTATATCAAGGAACATTTACTTTCTCCAAGCACTTAAAAGACATCTAAGACTTTTGATTTCTCAAAATGTTCGTTATGTATTTTTTAAGAACTAGAAAAGTTTCTCTCTACTTTTTTAGATTATTCATTGCAATAATACTATATTAAACTTCACTCTGCAGTCAGCCAGATAGAAATGAAAAAACTTTGGACTTTGCAGAGCACAGTCTGAACGCTCAACCCTGTAAACAGCCGTACAAGTGACAAATTGCTTGAGGCCTTTATAGATATTGCACCATTTTTCTTCTGTGTTGTAAACTGGTCTATTATGTTTTTGACAAGTTCAATGCTAACTGTACTTATTCATTGAAGCTGGAATTTTCAAGAAGTCCTAAATTACACACGGAATTTTCAAATCCTCTTACCAAATGTAATTTACAGTACATTTCCAAATAGGATGGAAAAAGCTCAATGCCCACTTGATTTGAACTGAACAATTACATTTTAGGTATAAAATGAGCCTTACAGATTAGATTAATCTTAGCACACATCCCTGACTAAACTCTATTTTTCTCCAAAAGTCATTCTAAAACAGTGTCATAGTTTAGCCACACTTGGGACCATGCTACACAGTCTCTCACTCACTCTCCCCACTCTCTGAGGGAACAGGGGAGAGATAATATAACAAAAAGGCTTGACGTTTGAGATGAGAACAGGGAGAGATCATTGAAGTTATTGTTATGAGCAAAACAGACTCGACTTGGGGAAAACTATTTATTTCTTATCACTAACAAAACCAAATCAGGATGATGAGGAAGAGAACAAAAACAACCTCCCGAAGCCCTCCGTCTTCCCAGGCTTAACTTCATTTCAATTATCTCTACCTCCTTCGCCCCCCGAGCAGCACAGAGGGGAACAGGGAATGGAGGTTATGGTCAGTTCATCACATGTTGCCTTCTGCTGTTCCTTCCTGCTTGGTGAAAGAACTCCTCACATTCCCCCCCTGCTCCAGCATGGGGTCCCTCCCACGGGCTACAGTCCTTCAGGAACTGCTCCGGCATGGGTCATTTTTCCACAGGATGCAGTCCCTCTGGAACAGCTGCCCCAGTGCGGGCCCTCCATGGGCCACAGCCTCCTTCAGGCATCCACTTGCCCCAGTGTGGGCTCCTCCCCAGGCTGCAGGTGGATCTCTGCCCCTCCGTGGGCCTCCATGGGCTGCAGGGGCACAGCCTGCTCCACCATGGGCTGCACCACGGGCTGCAGGGGAATCTCTGCCAGGAGCAGCATTACTGCTCCCCCTCCTTCTGCACTGACCTTGGCGTCTGCAGCCGTTCCTCTCACAAAAAAGTTCTTCACAATCACCTCATTGTTGCCATGATGTAAGTACATTCTGATAAAGATGCCCCTGCTCCTTTGTTAGTAATTTTTTATCATATTTATCAAATGGCTAGAAGAGTCCTCCAAAGTAATTTCATCTTTCCTATGCTCAAAACAGGGATCAGCTGTATCTAGGCCAGTATTGACAAATGTTTATTTAACTTTTTCTTACAACCTCCAATGGCAGACTCAAAGCAAGATGTTCCAGAACTTTCTTCTTTTTGCCATTAAAAAGTTTTTCTCAATATCTAATTTGAAATTTCCTTGTTGTGACTGAAGCTTCTTTGTGTTCACTAGTCATGGAAAGGATTATATCCTTCCTGCTTTGCTTATTTGAAGTTATCACGTTCCCCTCAATCATCTTGCTAGTTTGTTTAATCTTTCCTCTCAAATGGTAAAGCTAGCAGATATTTGCTTTGCTCTAGATTAGATCTAATTAGAGTTTATCTTTTTCTTGCAGTCCAAAGCCCCAAACTGGAGACACTTTTCTAATGCCTTAGCAATCCTGAGTAGGACAAAACACTTAATTTATGTGGTTTTACATATGCAAATTCTGTTTACCTTTTTCAGAATAGCATGACATTACTGAATTGTGTTCAATATAGTGCATATAAAGCCAGCAGGAAATGTCTTATTGTGCAGGTCCAACAACATACGCAAATAGACCTTCCTCAACCCTAAAACAGGGAGTGACTGTGGCTTGAGAGGGCACAAAAACCAACACAGTAGTATTGAGTTTTCATCCTGCTTCTAAGACAAATAACATGGAATTACCTTACATCCAGTACCGTGTCAGTGAACTATAGCTACAAAAACACTTCTGTGGCATTTAAAGTATAAAAAGAGCATGAGACAGGCTGGTAAACATGTAATAAGGAACCATCTAAAATAAGTTGTACACTGTTCTTGAGATGAGCCATGTTTCTGTAGCTGCAGATGGATAATCCTACTTTCTGTTAATTTCAGTGGCTGATGAGCACAGTCTTCCCCTAAAGTATATGAGAGAAGGAGAGCTCTCCATTCCTTAGTTCAGGTTGAGCAAGCTACAGATGCAGAGCAGTTCGCAGGAGCGAACAGTATATAGGTGAAATTCTGCCCTTTTTTTGAGGAGCTTAATCTTGCATGGTTGTTGGTTTTATGGCTCCCAGCTAATGACATCCTTATCCACAACATTATTTCTGTACTTAAAATTAAATGGAGAACTACTTTCCTAGGTGAAGACTAGAAAGCTCAGAATTTGTAGAACTGAAAATCTAACTGTTCTTTTAAAAAATAATTATGTTCCACATACAATTTTAAAAGCTACCTGGGTCTTTTGCACATCAGTTCATGCCACAAAGAACTTTAAGCAAAAAAAGTATGCAAACCAGAAATGTGTTTCATGCTGCCTAAATACCAAGAATCTAAAGATAATACCTCTATTTTCTGTCTCCTGGGAAGTTCCTAGAGAACGATTTTACATTTTGTTTTTGAGGAATGTAGTTTGCTCTCTCGCTATTTTATTAAAGTATCATTAAATACAATGCCGAGAAATTTAAAACTGATGAAAAGGACACTGTTTAAAGAGACAGTGAGTCTCAACCATTTCACTAAAATTTCTTTAAATATCATCAGCAGAAAAGGATCTAAAGGTTCTTTCCATGGATTTGAATATTTTCTCTTGCATTCATGCATTTCTCATTTGTATAATTAGATATACCTTTCTACAGAGGATGGTGAAGACAATTCACTCTTCCTTAGTCAATCCAATGGGAAAATAACTGCAGTATGGGTAGGCTGTTCATGCAGAAAATATTTATATTGCAGAGTATTGTGTGGCGGTTTAGAATATACATAAAACAATGCATCCTTCTAATCCCTGTAGACCTATTCTTTGTATATCCTTCCCCTTGATACCTGTCAAGCCTGCTAGTTTTCCACTTACAGGTTAGAATGGCATAATGGCTTGCCTACCTGGCACAATTCAGACTTTTTTTTCTTTTTCACCTTATTCAATCCAGCTGTAGAGTTAGCTACACTGAAATAACTCAACACATGCTTATGTAATGTGTCACTGATGTTTATTAAAGATTAAAATAGAAAGGAGGGTATAATTCAGTCATCAACCGATTTGAAACATCATGTTGCTGCAGATATTTCTGTGGTGTTCTAAGCTGAATTGTAAAATTATTTCCCATACAGACCCGTTGGTCCTATATACCTGCCGCTTGCTGACATCATCAATAATTTAACATTGCAGATATCCAAAATAATATGTCTTCTTCTTGTTCACAACTGTGCTTGCTTTCAGACTTATGTCTATGTATTTTTCTTTTTCCCCAGGTAATGCGTTTGTGGTGAGCCTGGCTTTGGCTGATCTGGTGGTGGCCTTGTATCCATACCCACTGGTGCTCTTAGCTATTTTCCACAATGGATGGACGTTGGGTGAAATGCACTGTAAAGTGAGTGGCTTCGTGATGGGACTAAGTGTAATAGGCTCTATTTTCAACATCACTGCAATCGCAATAAACCGATATTGCTACATATGTCATAGTTTTGCCTATGACAAAGTGTACAGCTGTTGGAACACGATGCTGTACGTCTCCTTAGTCTGGATATTAACAGTAATTGCAACTGTGCCAAATTTTTTTGTTGGCTCTTTAAAGTATGATCCACGTGTCTATTCCTGCACATTTGTTCAGACTGCAAGCTCCTACTATACGATAGCTGTTGTGGTAATTCACTTCATCGTCCCTATCACCATTGTGAGCTTCTGCTACCTTCGAATTTGGATTTTAGTGCTTCAAGTTAGAAGACGAGTCAAGTCAGAAACAAAGCCAAGACTAAAGCCAAGTGACTTCAGAAACTTTCTTACCATGTTTGTGGTTTTTGTGATTTTTGCCTTTTGCTGGGCACCTCTAAATGTCATTGGACTGGCTGTAGCCATTGATCCTATGGAAATGGCACCAAAAGTTCCTGAATGGTTATTCATTATAAGCTACTTCATGGCCTATTTCAACAGCTGCCTTAATGCAATAATATATGGACTTCTTAACCAGAATTTTCGGAATGAATACAAACGAATTTTAATGTCACTGTGGATGCCAAGGCTTTTCTTCCAGGATACATCCAAAGGAGGAACTGATGGTCAGAAGAGCAAGCCTTCTCCTGCTTTAAACAACAATGACCAAATGAAAACTGATACCTTGTAAATGTGTAATAGTCAATGCAAGAGTTTGTCACGGAGAAATCCAGGAATATACTTGTGATGTTCTGGTCATTCTTGCTTTCTTTGAGGGCTTTCCATTTGAATGGCACTTTGTGACTGGAATACTGTCTTCTTGATAAAGCACATTGCTCTAAATTAATGATTTATACAAGATATGAATTGAAAATGCATTTCAGAATTAAAGCAGCAGGTGAGTGCAAGCTGTTTTAGCTCTGAGAGCTGAATTCTACTCCCAGACATACAAATGAGGCATTTTTTTACTTCAGTGGGAGTTTTACATTCTTTGTACAAGATCAAGATTTGTTTCTTAGAAGATGTAGTGAAGGTACTTGTCTATGGGCACAGTAGCTCACCAAGGCTGCAGAGTGGTATTTTCCTCCCTCCTGTATATGAAAAAAGACGATGAAGCAGATACTTTGTTTTCAAGACATAAGCTAAACATCACATGTCTGTGCATGTACTGCTGGCAGTAGTAGCGTCTTTGAATCAAACTTGTAAATTGGAGAGAAAAATATTTGAGTAAAAGCAAATATTAACATTAAAGCCTTTCCTCACAGGTTTTTCATACTTACGTACACTGAGACTGGGAATACAGTGTATTTACTCTGTTCACCTTTTGTGGTCAATTTTATGGTAGATAATACAGTACAAATGCTTGATTCTTTACACATTTACTTTACACAATATTCTTCCTTTAGAGAGGATTAAATTTTCATTGTGCTCTATTTATTTATCTAAAAATACACACACTCTATTTATTTATCTAAATATATATATTTATTTATCTAATATATACAAGTATATGCACTTTGGCACACCTGATACATTTACAACAGGCTGGAAATTATGGCACATGACCTGTGATTGTTTGGAGTGGAAGCTGGACACCAGGCAGGAAATCCTAGATCATCTCAAATGATGCTAGACTGAAAGAAGCAGCCCTTTTGACTATAATGGTAGCTGAGATACTTGCCTCACATGTCTACATCTAATCTTGAACAAAGTCCACTGCTGGTTTCTAATATAAGCTAATCTTCAAGGTTCCCTATAGTGGAGATATGTTTCCTTCCATTTGTGATGTTAAACACACATCCAAGGATGAGATTAATTGTTTTGTGGAGGTGCTGGTCTCCTTTCATTGACTTCAGAAGGAGCTTTGTTTACTTGTTCAAACATCTCACTTTCGATAGCTAGATAGATCGCACCTAATTTGTGATGTCTCCAGTGTAGGTGTTTGCACAAAATATGTTTTCTAAATACCCACTGCAGTCCATACAGCTCTAGGAAACAAGGCCAAGTGCAAGATTCTGCACATGGGTCACAGCAATCCCAAGCACAAATACAGGCTGGGCAGAGAGCAGCCCTGAGAAGGACTTGGGGTGTTGGTTGATGAGAAGATGAACATAAGCCAGCAATGTGCGCTTGCAGTCCAGAAGGCCAACCGCATCCTGGGCTGCATCAAAAGAAGTATGGCCAGCAGGTCGAGCAAGGTGATTCTGCCCCTCTGCTCTGCTCTGGTGAGACCCCACCTGGAGTACTGTGTCCAGCTCTGGGGCTCCCAATATAAGGACATGGACCAGTTGGAGAGGGTCCAGAGGAGGCCACAAAGATGATCACAGGGCTGGAGCACTTCTGCTGTGAGGAAAGGCTGAGAGAGTTTGGGCTGTTCAGCCTGGAGAAGAGAAGGCTCCAAGGAGATCTTATTGGGAGATTTCAGTACTTAAAGGGGGCTTATAAAAAAGATGGGGACACGCTTTTTACCAGGGCCTGTTGTAATAGGACAACAGGTAATGGTTTTAAACTAAAAGAAGGTAGATTTAGACTGGATATAAGGAAGAAATGTTTTACAATGAGGGTGGTGGAACACTGGCACAGGTTGCCAAGAGAGGTGGTAGCTGCTCCATTGCTGGAGACTTTCAAGGCTAGTTTATATTTGCACAGTTCAAAATAAAAAGATGATGTTTTATTTTCTTTTTAAACTCAGCTCAAATTCAAATGAGATTTCTTCTTTTTCAGGTAAAACATTGTAACAGTGACCATAAAGATCAGATTACAATCTGGGTCATACCCTACAGCATCATAGTAAATTTATACAATGTGATTTGCACTATCTCTAAATCAGATTAGAGATCTGTGTGCAAACACACAGTCAATTATGTTATTTTACCATTAGACCTGAAATGCACGTTACTCTTAGAGCGCTGTTCAGAGGAGCAGAGACAGGCCTCTGGTAAATCCATGCCAGGTATTGAAATAGGAAAAGGAAGAATTCAGGTTGCTATTATATTCCAGTTTGGGTTTCCTGACCTGGCTATTATGAAAAATATTTCTGTAGTAATGTTAATCTGTGCAGCCAATATACAGCTTCTGAAGCCATAAAGAAGTATTAAACGTCACCCTTACATTGCTAAACTTACAGGAAAACATCAAAGAACCACAGTATTTTAAATGTTTTATTTTCTTGACAAAAGTCTGTGTAAAGTACAGCGAAGTAACAAATGTGATTATTCTTCTGGCTTCTTTCATGTTCTTCAGATAATTTCTGATAATCTCTGAAATTCAGTCCCCTAACACTCATAGAGTAGTGGCCTGACGAAAGCTGGAAACTTTGTAAATAGGGTAAGAAAGATATGAGACAAATTTAACCTGGTGGTAGATCATAAAACTATTGTAGTTAAAAACAGCAATCATTAATATGGAGGTTCTACTTGGAACATAATTTTCTGAGTTTGACACAGTTTCACTATGTATTGTCTTTCTTAATGACTTCCACGTGAAGTTGCTGAACACAGAACTAATGCACATGTGAAACTTCCCCCAAAGTGCGGGAAAGGACATGAAGTTTGCTTCATTGACAATCCTGCTTTTTCTAACTTCTATGAGTACTCAAAATTATGACTTGAAAGTCAAAATTTGTTGTCTGACTTGTAGATTAACTAATATTAGAAGTAAATTGATTGACCTTGGTTTATCACTTGCTGACACGAGTCAGAATAGAGTCCAGAACTTGGATCAAATTTCCATTATTGCTTTCACTCCATTAAAGAAATCTCAATGTTGGAACCACATGCTTGGTTGTAAGTCAGCAGCTCTAGTTGTGCATACTCATAGGAAGAAGATTTGAAATTTTTTATGAAGTCATTTTACAAATTATTTCTACACTTTAAGAATTAAAGATAACATTTAAGGATCCTTGTGTTGGTATCTCCTCTACTATCCTAAATGAAGCTCATACAAGTAATAGAATAAAACCACAGAATCACAGAACAGTTTGGGTTGGAAGGGACCTTAAAGATCATCTAGTCCAACCCCCCTGCTGTGGTCAGGGACACCTTCCACTAGACCAGGTTGCTCAAAGCCCCATCCAACCTGGCCTTGAACACTTCCAGGGATGGGATATCCACAACTTCTCTGGGAAACCTGTTCCAGTGCCTCAGCATCCCCAGAGTAAAGAATTTCTTCCTTATATCTAACATAAATCTACCCTCTTTTAGTTTAAAACTGTCACCCCTTGTCCTGTCACTTACAGACCCTGTAAGTGATTTTACCTTTTTACAGGTAAAGTCTCTCTCCATCTTTCCTATAAGCCCCCTTTAGATATTGGAAGACCGCTATCAGGTCTCCCTGGAGCCTCCTCTTCTCCAGGCTGAACAGCCCCAACTCTCTCAGCCTGTCCTCATAGGAGAGGTGCTCCAGCCCTCTGATCATCTTCGTGGCCTCCTCTGGACTCACTCCAGCAGGTCCGCGTCCTTCATATGTTGTGAGCTCCAGACCTGAACACAGTACTTGAACACAATAACACATTGTTCAAAGAAATAAGTGTTCCAAAATTTGATGCTTCCTAAATTATTAGGAGTGGATTCTACCACCACCAAATTTCCTGAATGGGAACCTGCTCTGCATGGTGTCTGCAAAGCCAAATGAGCTATTTAGTGTGCAAGGTTCTGCTACTTACTGACTCCTGATGTGCAGACAATAATTCATGCCAGTTAAAGTAAGTTTTTATAGCATATATTACTAAAAAGTATTGCATTTGAGTTGATATGGAAATATATCAAATTCATAAAATTTAAATTTACCTGAAAGTCAATCAAATACCTAAGATTTATATTAATTTAGATTAATAATTGCAGCTCTTGCATGGTAAAAACTCTTTGTGTAGTAATATTTCATTTTTCCATATAGTAATATATTCATCTACCTATATCAAAAGCCTTAAATTAATTTTCTCCCTTCTCTTATTATAATTCAAAATCCATTTTCCCTCAATTTACATTTGAAGAAAAAGTTATAAATGCAATTCAAAATGTAAGTAACCATCAAGATAAGTGATACGGTTATAACGTGATGTGAAAGTATAGTCAGGAAGAACGTATCAGCTCTGGACAGGTTTATGCATCTTTGAGAAAATTTATTATTTCTGTCATATAAAAGTATTTATACCAGCACATCAGACATCGACACTTTAAGAAAAAGAAGGAAAAATTCAGGTAGACCCTGTGTTCTGCACTAGGTAACTAGTGAAGGCAAAACTAGGGCCTCAGGGACCAAGCCTCTTTCCAGAAAATTTGGAGTATTTTCAAGCATTTAATGTTATCATAATTGAAAAGTGTTGTATTTTCTGTTTATTAAAATAAATAAATGTATTATAGAACTGTTCTTACAATAGAACTCTGATTAGAAAAAAGCTTACCCTCACACAGAGGGGTGAAGACCACCTGTAAGTTATATTTCAGTAAAGAGGGAAGTGGAGGTGCAGTAAAGTCTAAATGAGATTGAAGCGATGCATTGGCCTTTTCCTGTCTCTCTGTGCAAGAGAAAATTTCACTCTCAAGGAAGAATTATGACTAGAGATTAAGTGCTATGACTGTTGACGTCAGTGAGATCAGGTTTTCACACCTAATTATTGACTGAATAGAATAATTCTGCCTGTCTCATTCTCAGAGGCAGAAATACACTTCTGTCTCTCCACTCCTTCCTTTAAGAACACATTTATGTAAAAATGATTACTTTTATTTCCCAATAGTATTTTTAAAGAATTGCACAAGTCTGGGAATTTTCCAATGAATAAATATCTATGGAAGATTGTATATATTTCTCATTGTGTATATAACACAGTTTTGGCCATCTGAACAATTTCTTGCATTTAAAGGCATTTACAGATTTAATGGAAAATGTGGAAGACAATTTCTTTTCAATCATCTATTGACACATTGCTATTTTAACTGGATCTTGCACACCTGGTCTATAATAATAAATCAGTATTTTGCCTCAAGTTATAATAAGCGTGCAAAGAGACCACTATGGATGTCAGTTGTAGAACACATAACTGATTCCTGTTCATCATCTTGTTGGATAAGCACCTCCAGTTGCAGTGAGAAACAAAAGGCTAAAAAATTTCTTAAATTTGTATTTTTATACATATTTTTGTGGCATAAATTTACTCTGGGGTAAGAACCACACTAAATGGATTGTCAAAAAAAATGGATACTCTGAATTTAACAACTGGACTTGGAGGTTAAAACCACAAAGAACGTGACCCACTGGATCTGGTCACAGAGGTGGGACTGTCACATTCACTAACTGTAGAGACTAGTGTTCAGTCCCAAGGGCTTTAGTCCTGGGGGATGACTGAGAAGGTCGCATGGAATATTGTTGGTGTCCACTCACAGAACAAGTTAATCTCCAAATAGTTCGATGGCCACAGAATGAAGACTTGAAATTGCTGTATAAAGAATCATTCTTTGGGAGAACGAAGAAGGGCTGGCCACATTAATAGCATTTTAAAATAGATTTTATGTCTGAAATACATACCTCTATAAACTTACTGAGGCCCCCTTTTACCTACACTTGTGATAAAATCAACTAACTCCGTGCCAACTGATATTATAGGCAGTGATAAGTGAGGTTTGTTGATGCCAGCTGTGTTTTTTAACTACAAACTACTGAACAGTGAGATTTTGTCCTCAGAAAAGCAAAAAGACCCCAGAAAGCTGTGAAAGTAAGTCATGTGATCATACTTTTAAATTGCTTCACAAAGAAACCTCATGGCAAATCACTTGTTTGCATGCATTTAGTGTAAATGTAACCATTTCATCCCAGAAAAAAAATCCAAAAGACTTTGCAAAATACCAAAAAAATAAAATTAGATAGTCTAGTTCCAAGGCAAAAGCTAGTCTACTGTAGAAATGCACATTTTGTAATTCTTAACTTTCAGAAGTCCCCATAAGACACTGAAGACATGCACAGAATAATATGAGAGCAAAATGTGGAGCATTGCATAATGATAAATTTCAATGATTTTTATTTTATTTACAAAACAGGGCTTGCCCGATTACTGTGAACACAAAAGAAGCGCAGGAATATGCCAGGCCCAGGAAACACTCTGACTACCATAGTCCAGTAGGATTTGGGAGGATAAGACCACAACCATTGCTAACAGAAATGCAGTTCCTCTGTCACTGTCACCTCCTTATCCTCTGCTGACAGCAAATTTCCAGGGCTCTATTTTTTGACCCTTCACTGCATTTGTACCTCTTTCTCATGCTGCTGCTTTTTTCATGTCAGGACCAGCTTGGTCCAGCCTTGTTTCCCCAGCCTTAAGGAGAACAATTTGCTTACATGGCTCAAGAGCCTTAAGCAATCTCTACAACTGAAAAAAAAACTTTTCCAGGAAGAACCACCTCTCTCACAGACTCTTGCTTTCAATGTAAGCACTTTTTTTTGTTTTGTTTTGTTTTGAACAGCTATTACAAAAAGGGGAAAAAAACCCCTCTCACAATTATTTTTAAGATATTTTAAAATAAAGACTACCTCTGGCTTGAAATATTCACATCTGTGTGGTAATCGATATATGAGTAGCTACAAATTTTCACTCACAATCTTAATAATACTGTCAGAATCCCATAATAATAGCTTTGGTTGGAAGGGACCTCTAGAAGTCAAAATCCCCATCCTCTCAAAACAGATCTAAATAGACCACATTGTTCAGGTGCATGCTCAGTCAACTTTGAATGCCTCTAAGGATGGAGTCTACACAACCTCTCTGGACACCCTATATCAGTATTTGATTATGCTCATGGTGTATTTCTTTCCCCTAATATTTTTCCCCTATATTTGGAATCTCCCATGCTGCAACTTGCTCCCATCGCCTCCCATCCTATCACAATGTACCTTCAAGAAGACTCTAGCTCTATCATCCTCTGATCAGGCAGTTGTAGATAGCAGTATGATGTGCCCTTCAGCTCCCCTTCTCCAAGCTGAACAAATGCAGCTTTCTCAGCCTTTCCTCATGTGGCCTGTGCTCCAGGGCCTTGACCAGCTTGGTGGCCTCTGCTGGACTCACTCCAGTATATCAATACCTATCTTGCACTGGGGAGCCCAAAACAGGAGACAGTACTCCAAATGTGGTCTTTAAAGTGCTGAATAAATTGTAAGGATCACTTCCCTTGACCTGCTGGTGACGCTTTTCCTAATGCAACACTCTGCTGCAAGCACATGCTGCTGGCTTGTGGTCACCTGCTTGTCCACAAGGACCTCTATGTCCTTTTCTGCAGAGGTGCTTCCTAGACAGCTGGACCCCATCATGTAGTGTTACATGATGCTATTCCATCCTCTATACAATATCTTGCTCTTACTGAACTTCATGATGCTCCTTGCAACCCATTTCTTGTCCAGGTCCCTCTGAGTAGCAGCCCTACCCTTCAGCATATTGACTGCTTTTTCCAAATT
The DNA here is from genome assembly GCA_009806455.1 of Tetrax tetrax. Classification (NCBI taxonomy): domain Eukaryota; kingdom Metazoa; phylum Chordata; class Aves; order Otidiformes; family Otididae; genus Tetrax; species Tetrax tetrax. Next base: position 48,225 of record WHYT01013254.1, read on the forward strand.
GGTGTTGTCCACAAACTTGCTAAGGATGCACTCTGTCCCATCATCTAGGTTGTTACTGAAGACTTTAAGCAGCATTGGACCCATTATTGATCCCTCTGGGACCCCATTAGTTACTGACCACAGTAACTAATCACAGCACCACTGATCACAGCTCTTCAGGTCCACCAGTTGAGCCAGCTCCCCACTCACCTTTTTGTCCATTTATACAGCCCTTATTTTACAAATTCAGTGATAAGGAGACTATGTGAAATTGTGTCAAAGGCCTTGTTAAAATCTAGGCATACAACATTCACTGCCCTCCCTTGGCCACAGCACCAGTCATCTTGTCACAGAAAGGAGTGAGGATTGTCAGGCTCGATTTCCAGCTGCTAAACCTGAGCTGGCTGCTCTCAATCTTCTTGTCTTTCACTAATTTAGAAATGAATTCTGAGTGGATTTGCCCTATCACATTCCTAGAGACTGAGGTAAGAATGACCAGCCTGTAATCTCCTGAATCTCCATTCTTGCCCTTCTTCAAGATGATATGATATTTACCTTTTTCAAGTTATTAAAAGCCTCCCCACTCGCCATGACATTTCAAAAATGATGCACTGTGGCATCACAATGTCATTAGTTTGCCACGTCCCCAACACCCTTAAATGCATCCTATCTGATCCCATGGACTTGTGTATGCACAAGAGGGTTAAGTGAACCCTAATTCTTTCTTCCTCTACTGTGGGTACTGGTTTGCTCCCACAGATCCTGCTAGAAGGCTTAAGGACCTGGGATGCCTGATCCTTACTAGTGAAAACTGGGAAGTTTCACTTCCCACTTCCTGGGAAGTCTTACTAGTGAAAACTGAGGAAAAAAACTATTAAGTAGCTCAGCCTTTTCCTTGTACATTCTCACCGGGTTCCCTGCCCTGCTGACAAATGGCCCCCCATTCTCCTTACCCTTCGTTTTAATACCAGTGTATTTACAGAGACCTTGCTGCCTTTCACCTTGCTCACTGCCGGACTTTATGTACCATGTGAAGGAGATTATTGCACAGATTCAATTCCAGTCTCAGTACTCAAGATTCTGAAGAAGTCTTTCCCTTTCCATCCCATCTGCAGTGGCCTAATATGGTAACTGGGAGAAGTAGGTGGTATTTTGTGTGACTTCCTACAGTGAGAAAGGTTAGCTGGCATCAGATATTCTTGATCTGATATTCTGGTATTCTTGATCTTATTCTGAATGCATAGCCAAGTAGGAGAGAGACTGTATTGGCAAGTCATCTAATATCATAGAATCATAGAACGATTTGGGTTGGAAGGGGCTTTAAAGGTCACCTAATTCCAAGCCCCCTACCATGGGCAGTGACACTTTCCACTAGACCAGGTTGCTCAAAGCCCATCCAATGTGGCCTTGAACACTTCCAGGGCTGGGGCATCCACAACTTCTCTGGGCAACCTGTTCCCAAGCCTCAGCATCCTCATTGTGAAGAATTTCTTCCTTATATCTAATCTAAATCTACCCTCTTTTAGTTTAAAGCCATTACTCCTCATCCTATGGCTACACGCACTTGTCAAAAGTCCCTCTCCATCTTTCTTATAAGCCCCCTTTAAGTACTGGAAGGCCACTATATGGTCTCTCCAGAGCCTTCTCTTCTCCAGGCTGAACAGCCCCAGTTCTCTTAGACTGTTCTCACAGGAGAGGTGCTCCAGCCCTCTGATCATCTTCATGGCCCTCCTCTGGACATGCTCCAACAGGTCCATGTCCTTCTTGTGTTGGGGGCTCCAGAGCTGGATACAGTACAGCAGGTGGGGTCTCACCAGAGCGGAGTAGAGGGGCAAAATCACCTCCCTCAAACCTGGTGGCCACGTTTCTTCCAATGCAATCCTGGATACGGTTGGCTTTCTGGGCTGTGAGCACACATTGACCACTCATGTCCAGCTTTTCATCCAATAGTACCTCCAAGTCCTTCTCCTCAAGGTTGCTTTCAATTCCTTCATCCCACAGCCTGTACTAATACCAGGGCTTGCCCCAATCCATGTGCAGAACCTTGCATTTGACCTTGTTGAATTTCATGAGGTTTGAACAGGCCCACCTCTCCAGCCTGTCAAGGTCCTTCTGGATGACATCCCATCCCCTCAGCACGTCAACCGCACCACAAAGCTTGATGTTGTGTCTCACTAAGGTCACATGTCTCTCCAGTTTAGAGAGAAGGATGTTGGGTGGGACAATGTCAAATGCTTTGCACAAGTCCAGGTAGATGAGGTCAGTTGCTCATCCCTTGTCCACTGATGCTATAACCTTGTCATAGGAAGCCACCAAATTGATCAGATATGATTTGTCCTTAGTGAAGCCATGTTGGCTGTTGTCATCAATGACCTCCTTATTTTCCATGTGCCTTAACTCAGTTTCCAAAAGGATCTGCTTCATGACCTTGCCAGGCACAGTGGTGAGACTGACTGGCCTTTAGTTTCCTGAGTCTTCTTTTTTTTTGCTTTTTAAGAATGGGAGTTATTTTTACCCTTTTCCAGTCAGTGGGAACTTCACCAGACTGCCATGACTTCTCAAATATGATGGACAGTGGCTTGGCAACTTAATCTGCCACTTCCCTCAGGATCCGTGGATGCATCTCATCAGGTCCCATGGACTTGTGCACCTTCAGGTTCCTTAGATGGTATTAAACCTGATCTTCTCCTACAGGGGCTGGTTCTTCATTCTCCCAGTCCCTGCCTTTGCCTTCTGCGACTTGAGCAGTGTGGCTAGAGCACTTGCTAGAGAAGACTGAGGCAAAAAAAATACCTTGACAATGACATTTTTATCAAATGCTAAAGCATGTTGAGAAGTAAATCTTTCTGTGAAGGAATCAATCAAACAAAAAGAAAGATCAGGTTTAGAGATTTTTCTTTTTATATTTCAGTACCAATCTAGGGACTTCTGAAATATATTTTTGATGTAGAAAATATTATTATCATATCATACACTTTTCACCACTGTCAAGCAGAAGTTCACCAAAGGCCTGTTTCATCAGCCTGGTTCAAGGAGTTGTGTGTCTCTTTCTGTTAAAGCACCCTCGTCAAAAGTTGCTCTTAGCCAGAGTAACAGCTGCAAACCTTTTTCTACTTCCTTTATCATTCACTTTGTTTAAAAAGTAAGGAACCAGAAATACTTATATGAAGTCTATGCAATATGTATCATTTTTAAAATGCAAGATCGATTTTCCATGTTGTAATGCATTCACCAATCTCACATGCCTTAGTTTATATACGATAATTCATAAAGCCAACAGCTAGTGACCCCAATGCTTTTCAAATAGTAAGCCCTAATTAAATCTTTAATCAATTGCAGCCTTTTTGCTGCTTTAATTGCTATGTCATTGGAAATCAATGCAAATTTTGTGTTTGCAGGGCTAGATTCCTGCAAGGGTTAATTAATCCTAATCTAGCACTTCACACAATAGCATGGCAGGAAATAGGAATTTCAAGCAACATTACATCATTAAACGTACTGCATCAAAAGAATTTTTCCCTTTGCTCTGAAGTTGCACTAATCTTAAATTTGGTGTCACAACAACACTATGAAAGCCTGTTCTGCTGCTAAATTTCAAGCAGACATTTAATATTTTAGAGTATTTTATGTAATTAGCAGACTATCAAAAACTTCCACAGCAATTGATCTGGATACTCTCCAGCATTGGTTACAATGCGCAGCTTTCAGCTGGAAATACAAAAAGTGAACACAACGGCTGTAATAGCCCTCACTGGTGTGTATCATAAATTGATACGGCATTCAAGTCATCTGAATTAAAGTACATTCTGCATATAGGGTTTTTTTTCCCAGGGCTTTTTTTTTTTTGTATGGAGAACAACAAAAAAAAAAAAAACAAACACAACATGCCAATGTCCCATATATAGAGATCATCTTTCAAATGCATTACATGCAAGGAACAAGATGGCCTCAAGTACCATTTCTTTGGGGAAAAAAATATACAGATCCTGGAGTTTCATGCTTGATCTCATTCTCTAGCTATTTTTCAAAAATAAATATACATTTGCTTGTTGAACAACTTCTGCCATCACCTTAACCTTTCCTATGACAAAGGAATAATTGCATGGGTTAAACAGAAACCTATGACTCAAAAATTCCGTTATTTGAAAAATATTTTGAAAAATTCTGTTATTTGATGTGCTACTGATGCATTTAGTTCTGTGTGTCCCCTACACTACCCCAGAGTACCACAGCTTTGTTACAACAAGGCTTTCATCCCGTGCCCTTTTCAGCCTGACCAATTCTCCCTCATTTGCTCATTTTCTTGGAACTAGGAAGGGATTTTACAGTAAATTTGAATGTGACTGTCTCGGCTAAATATAATTTTTAAATCTATCAGAAACAGTGATGTCTTCTTCATAGCCAGTTAATGAAAGGTATTTGAAATTGCAGGAATCGCCACAGAACATGAATCCAAACCATTATCTATTCTGTCTGTCTTTAGTCCAGTATGCAGCAAACAGGAGACAGGGAAATTTTCTTGTTGTTGTTCTTATTAAATAGTACAGCTGTGTTACTCAGATTCCTTCCAGGAAGGCTCTCTCTAGTGAAAAGAGTGGTAAAATGTCTCATAATTTTTATTCATGATGTATGAATAAAAATCATCAAAGGCATCTCTGCAGCCATATAACCCAATCCCTGGTATGGTATGGGAACCTCCTAGATGTCACATACCATGCACATGCAATTACTTGCATGCACTGAATATGCTCCAGAGCAGTAGGAACCTCTGTTAGCATAGAAAGCCCTACATGGCTCACTAGAAATGAAACCCAGTTAAGCAGATTTTCTCCCTTTGGTTTTTTTCGTTGATCTCTGTAGATTTGCTGACACTACAAATCATACTGCCTTAGAGAGCAGAGATCCAAGTAAAAGGTCAAATTGTACTGGCTATGAGGATGGATTTGTTGTGAGCTGCTGTAAGATAAATGTCAAATGAACAACATATTTCTGCTCTTCAAGTAATGAGACTCTAGTTCTGGAAATGGCCTCTGTTCCCATCACATTCACAAATATAGGCACCTTGGAGTCTCTATGAACTTCTCACGTCCTCCTCTGGGAGACAAGAAGATGTCTGCAAAACCAGGGTGCTCAGAAAATGGATAAGTAGGCTCAGAATTCCTCAATGACTATGTCAGCAATATTTACTATCCTCCTGCTCTACTGTCACCACTAACATTTCTATCATGAAATTGGATGCTAAAGAAAACACCTAACTATTATGAGATCAGTGATAAAACCACAAGTGTTAGAAACAATCAGAATAAAATGGGAGTATTTTGTTTCTTTTTTTCCTAGATTATATTTCTTATAAGTAGTTTGAATGAGATGTCTTATAGTTTAATGATGCAAAGTTAAAACACATAGTATTTTTCTTGACTCCACAGAAAACTCAAAGTAGAGAGTATTTGGTTTAATGTCTTAAAAGTGTTAGTATTCCCAACTTACACAAGGCCTCCTCATGACCAAGGTAAGGGCAAGAAGTCAGCACTTCAACCAGCTTTCAGTTCTAGTTTCCTACATTTGCTCCTCCAAGGTCCTGGGCTCTGCTCCCACCAAAACCCTAAAGGCACTCCGTAGCCTCAGGCATTTACAGGCTACACTGAAGCAGCTGAAGAAAGGACAGCTCCACAATGTGTGATTTCTTGTTCCTCATGATTCAAAGTAACTTGAGCCTTTTTGGGAGCTATGCTCCCCACTCGGTCCTGTACTGCCCATACATGTGGGTGAAGGAAGACCTAGCATGCAGAGCTGCTGTAAGGATCTGGTATGGTGGCAGCATGTACATAAAGATAAATATCATCTACAGATACATGTAGACATATAATATCATGCATAAACATACAAGCTCCTTAGAGTTGCTATGTCGTAAAAGACTCAACACAAGCAGGATGGGATTAAACTGTTATTTATCCAGTCACAAATCTACCATGAACGTTTAGGAGGGAAACAATTAAGAAGTCAATACATGCTAGCTGCGTTGGAAGGTCTGACTTTAGATCTTCAACTTGTCCCATAACATGGAAAAATCACACTTGAAATTTCTCACTGCATCCTGCAATTCTATTTTCTCAAATTTAGTATAAAATGATCACTTACATTGGCAGAAACGGGATAAAGGGATGAACAATTCTGTAACACAAATGACAATTTACCCTATTTTATCTCTCAACAAAAGCACATGGAAATAATATTTTTTTTTTTTCCACCGGAAACACGAAGACACCAAAGTACATTTGTAGTCATGAAGGTAAAAAATGAAGTTTATTTTATTCTTCCCTCAAACATCACTGCCTACTTATATTTTTAAAAACATTACAAGTATTAACAATATGTACCTTAAATTTTATAGGGCTTTTTGTATTAGGAAATTAGTTATGTCTTTAACAGTTCTGTATTATAAAACATGTGTGTGCTTTTGGAGGGTAAGCATAATCTTCTCTCTTTAGGCCATAAGTAGTTAACACATTTCTTTGTCTCCAAGTAGCTCACAGTTCACTTGTCTGTTGCATTTAAGCAGTTTCTTCATAGTGTTAATTGAAAAAATTGTAACATATAGTATCCAAAAATGAAGTAAAGCTATTTTTTAAAATCCCTTAAAAGCAAACACTTGACAAGTAGGTTTTTTATCACCTTATACTTAATGGGGTTTTTTTTGCCTTTAGACGTGCTGATAGACTTCTTAATCTGCAATGTGAAGCATCAGGAAAAGAAGAAGCAGGCACTCAAGTGATGTTTAGGAAAGCAGGATAAAATATTGTTTGTAAGATTCGTATTTGTTTTCCATTATATGAGTTCTGACAGCAATAAGGACTGAATCATTTCCCATGGTTCTTCAGAGACATCAGCTACTGGAAGGATAATGGCTATCTCTTCATGCAGAGACAAATGGTTCAGATTCGACTCAAGATCCTCTAGCAACTCAAGTGTTAAGCTGATTTATTTTGAAAGAATGAGTAAACTAAGCCTAAGAGACCTTTTTCAGGTGCCCTCATACCAGGTACCTACCGCATACTTGTTATGAAGCCTCTGTAATTCTTCATCACAGCCCTTTTCATTTATATTTACTGGATTGTCATAGGCTGCAAGATTTACCTTATGAGTTTCAAAAGCCCATGATTCCTTCTTTCAGGATGCAAGTGCCCTTCATAATAAATTCACATCCTGAACTTTGAACTTCAGCAGTAGTCTATTATTTTTACAGTTCTTTTAAATGTTATTTTCTAAACTTCAAACTTCTAAACTGCTGCATGATTTCCAGACTTCATGATGAAGGTTTTCATTTTGGAACGACATTTCCTCTAGATTATACAGAAAGAAGTCCTCACAGTTGCATAGAGAAAAGAAGAAGACAAAGTTTTCAGCAGAAAAAGAAAACATACCTGTGGTCACAGCTGTGTTAGCTACTGAAATAAAGGCCAGTCATTCCCAGGTTGCATTTAGTGTTTATGAAAGCACTTGGAAAAGACCATTTAAATCCCCCATGCAGCCACAAAACAAGCTAGAAGCCTCATCGCATGCTGGATAAGTAATAGTGATCTGTCGGTAGAGTTGATGTATTTCATTTTTCAGTAGGGTAGCAGTAATCATATATGGCTACTCTATGGCATCTGTTCTGCTGCAAGTATATGTGCTAAGTAAATGAAAGGCAAGCAAAACCATCCTGGGATTTCATCCCATCATGGTAAAATGGGAAGGAGGTCTTTTGACCAGAGCAGAACCAAGTAAAACTCTCCAGGAGCTCAAAGACAGTATATATATTTAAAAAAAAACCAAACCCAACAGCTGCTAATTCCTTCCATTATTTACTATTTCCTTCAATCAGTGCATCCACAAAATTTCATCTCTTTTCCTGAAACAGAAACAAACAGTAGGAGATGTATGGATGATCTTGCTACACTATGCATTTCTTCCTATATTCATGGCTCAGCTACCCAGGTATAATGGTTATGCTTACTACACACACTTCATCCAAAATACTGGATCCATAAGCACAAGGTGCTTTTAGGTTTGCCTGATTCCTGTGCATAAGGCTATCATATGAATGTCCACCAGACAGCATGTTAATGTCTTTTTGCCAGTGGATTAAGCCACCTATCAAGCATATTAAGCCACCAAGAACACCAAGGCATGTAGGGTCCTACAGATTTCCTGGTGGCACCTCATAGTTGCCACAAGGCCACATTTGTAAGCTATGTGATGAGTTTCTAGACAGTCCTCAAGACGTGGTGAGTAGGGTCACTGATTTTAGCTTGATTTTGGTTCACTTACGGTCCTTCATCACAACAGACTCCTGATAGGAAATATCCAGTCCAATCTTCCTCCACAGATGAGTAGAAACTCCAGGGAAATAAATAATTCTACATAATTCATGTTGGTAGAAATCCATAATAAACAATACTACCAATCCAGTAGGATCAAACCTATTTCTTCCTTTATTTCATCTTAATTTTGAGTTTTTAAACTCATGGACTCACCTTTAAACTTAAACTGAGGATATTTCACAGGCTAAATGATAAATCAGTTTCATGAAGGTGACTGGGTTTCCCTTCAGATTAAAGTACCATTTACTACGATCAGAAAAGAAAGATGAATCCATAATTACCAGAACACCTCCTTAGTCACCCATAGGTTTTATGTTTCTGTTAGACATAGATGCAGTTGCTATAGGCCATGCTCTCCTGCCTTTTGCAATTAGTGCTGTAAAATTCCTTTCTAGAGGAAGACTGCACTCACTACAAGTATCCTCCCTACAAGGCCCTGTAAAGCCTAAAGGGTGACTCCCAAGTGCTCAACGTTGAAGCCAACCTACTCCAGTACCACAAGACTTGGAAATCACTTCCTGCACAGCACGGCCTCTGTCACCACACACACTCACCTGGAGGTACATTGGCAGACAACTGTTAGGGTGATTATTCAAAGCAATACTCCTGGTAGTTTTCAGCCACTTATGTGATGATGGACAAGTCCAACCGCAATAAGCTAAAACCACATATAACCTGACTTACTTCTCATCCCATTTTCATAACATAGGTCCTTTCCAGATACAAGGGCCTGAAGCAAAATTGTTACTCTCTATGGAAAAGATAAGAAATCAGGCTAAGGTATTTCAGTTTAGGAGATTTTACGTAGATACTTGCATGTCATCTGGGTGTCCAAGGTCTTATTACACAAAGGAATCTGTACACCGGTTTAGCTCACCCTACATTAGATAACCAAGATATCATCCAGTTGCCTAAAAACAGGTATTTAATGCTGTTTTGAATAACCTGAGATATCTGAGGCTATGTTCTAAGGCATGTATGACAAAAGACCTGTGGGAAATGTGTACATTTCTAGAGGAAACCCTAGGGCATTTCAGATCATTTAAAACTCCTTTGCATAGATGGGTCAATTGAGTGCCTTGTATCTGGTTAGCCAATTTGCTTTCAGTGCTCCATGGATTTTATGAGTGGATCTCTCATAGATGTGAGCTTAGACACTCAGCTCATATATGAAAAACTTAATTTGGACATCTTAATTTAGAACCAAATCCTATTGCTAGGACAATCTGACTTCAGCTGATGTCAGATCTGATCCCACCAAGTTGTCAGCTATCAGATCTGATCCCACTGAAGTGTCAGCACCATACCCAGCCCTGAAAACAAGGAGATAAGCAACAGCAAATTTTCTGGTGGGCAAGAGGATGGACAGGGAGCAAGACCCCTCCTAAAGTTATTTGCTTCCTTTAACCAAAACCAGAAACAAAACCAAAACAAAATCTCACCAGGGGGCTAATTTTTGCACAGGAGTAATAAGGAGATGTAGTCATTATAAGCAGCATTACAGAGCCCTCTGGAAAGTAATTAAATGTTTTCTCATGTACTGTGCAGTTGTAATTGAGGTCTGCTGGGACAAAAAGACTTTGAACAATTATTATTTACTCACTAATTCAGAAAGGTCCTTTTTATTTACAGCCATTTGGGTTCATTAAGTAACCACACAGTGTATTTATAATATCTGCAGTCTGTTCACTATTCGTTTGGAAACAAATATGACACATCCACAGTAGGTAAGTTAAAACCACATATTATGTCATCAGGATGGAGGTAAGTCTTTTACACATCATTTAGAGATACTCCCACACAGATCTGAATCATGCTGTGTGCAAAGACATGGGCAGCAATCCCTGTTGCCTCTCCCTGGCTGACTCAGAGGGGGTCAAAAATAATTGGCAGTAACAATAATGTCTAATGTAATTTAAAGCATGTCAGTGGGTTTTCTGTCTTTTTGTTACAGAAGAACCTCAAACCTCTAAAACATTTTCCAAAAAAATCATGGACCCCTACAAAACCAATTAAGCTAAGTGAGAACTGGCTTGCTTTTGGAGAACCATTTAGAAGTCTGTAGTCTCCAGTTATGCAGAGACCTCACACTGAAAAATCACACCCAAAAAAGAAACAATTCCTAAGGCTTAGAAACACAACACAAGCTAAAAGCTTAATAAATTTAATTCAGGTGTCAGTGGTGGGTAGAGCTGATCTGTGGAGGACTTGACACATAATTCAATGAAATGTCAGCTCTCTAAGGAAGAAAAAAGAATGATTCCCAAAATAACCAAAGGAAATACCTTCACTCTTATCAAAAAGGGAACTATCTTAAAGCTGGGTGTGAGGTTTATACTGCTCTTTAAACTACCTGTTAGGCTACATTAAATCCTAAGAACCACTCAGTCCTGATTTATCAGTAATTCATAGCTCAAATTTTATTTTAAACCTTGTTGTGTGTTCAATACTAGGCTCTGTTCCCCAAAGTATTTATATTACCTATATGCAAAATACCATAAGATTAGTGTTACACATTCTGTCTTTGTCTGTGTCTGATTAAAATTTTTCTGTCGCTGGCCTGTGCCCAACGGCTGGTTGGGCATAACTGTCCCTGTAATTGCTTCCTAGCAGAATTCATTCAATACAATTAGGACTGCAAGATATCTGCCTTAAACTGTTTAAGAGAAGGTAGATCGTGTCTAATGAATTGGATTAGACAGCAGTTTTACAAGCACTTATTCTGGCAGATCAAAGGTTCAGATCAGCATCAGCAGCCCAACAAAGAATGATGCAAGTGAAGCTCTACAAAGCTCTGGAGACAGCTGACCTCGGATGGCAGACCACGTGGGAGAATTTTTCTTTGTATACAAGTAACTAATGTGGTATGAAATCACACAGGACAATCTGCTTTTAGTTTCCTTCGTCAGGAGCAGAAACTTGAAGAAGGAGAACTGGAGTTTGAAATCACAGCAGGAAGAACCAACATGCTTCCAGGTGCTGTCCAGGTAGACTGGAGTGCTTGGGCTTGGTGGCAAGGTACCAGGTACCTCTGCCTTAGGGTAGAAAGTGTAGAAGCAGGCAAATATAAAATATTATTTCATGCTGTTGAAATATCTTCACAGTTGCCAAACAGGCTTTGGTAAAAGTGTGGATTTAATTTCCATTTTACTTCAACAGTTTGAAAAAAAGAAAGGGAAAAAAAAAAGATAATGCAAATTTAAAAACTCAGCTTAGGATGCAGGCCACAACTCAGATGGCATTTACTTTTCTCAGGAATTTCTCTGCTGTATACTTACAAATGTCAGAAGGGACCAGAATATATCTTCAGACTCTTGTTCTTCCCCCTTACTTCTGAGATACCTAACCAAGAATAAACTCTGCTAGTAAGCAGTAGGTGATATGTGTTTTCTGATAGAGTAAAGCTAAACCTTTCAACGTTAAGTAGGTAGGCTTCAGAAATGGAGCAAGAGTTGTTCTTCTCTACCTTGTGTGTTTATTCCTCATTGTGCTGAAAAGGCAAAATCCGTATAGAACCAGAAAACACTGTATCCACTTTTGAAAACCAAGGTATTGGGAAGTAAGCCATTTATGAAAGTCAGGTAGAAAAAAAAAAGACTAGAACAGAGGAATCTTGATTCCTTTTTATAGGAGACAGCATCCCTGGTGCTTTCAAATTAACCAAGGCCACACTTCAAGTGTTGTACATTTACAGAACCACACAGCCTTTCATTTTTAATTAACCCACAAGTTGTGTTGCTTAGAGGCTAGTGACTGTGACAGAGCTCAGAACCCCATTGTGCTCAGATGCTATCCACACACAGCACCATCTGACCCAGAACTCTTGGCTAAACACTGACAGCAGGTGGAAGAAAAATAAGATTATAATCCCCCTTTCATAAAAGGGAACTCTTTGAGAAAGAGTAAGCACTTTGCTCAAAATTGTGCAAAGTTTTTGCGAAACCAGGAAGTGAACATGGATTTCCTAAGCTGCAGGCTACCATCTGGGACTCCCAAGTCCTTCTCCTCAGGGCTTGTTCAATTCATTCTCCACCCAGCCTGTATTTGTACCTGGGATTGCCATGACTCAGGTGCAGGATCTTGCACTTGGCCTGGTTGAACTTCATGAGGTTGGCATGCGCCCACCTCTCAAGTCTGTCAAGGTCCCTCTGGATGGCATCTCTCCCTTCCAGCGTGTCGACAGCACCACACAGCTTGGTGTCATCGGTGAACTTGCTGAGGGTGCACTCTATCCCACTGTCTATGTTGCCGACAAAGATGTTGAACAGGGCTGGGACCAATACAGACCCCTGAGAAATGCCACTTGTCACTGCTCTCCACCTGGACATTGAGTCGTTGACCACCACTCGTGATTGGCTTGTTCAGCCTAGAGTAGAGGCAGCTTCAGGTGAACCCAACAGCAGCCTTGCTGTTCCCAAAGCAAAGGGGGCTTCAGACAGCATCATAGTACTGGAATTGGAATTAAAGCCACAAATCTCTATGCTCTGTTGGCTGCAGGTAGAACTGCTGTGTAGTTTGGCTGAATACACATTTACTTGGACTGAACTCCTATAAAACCAGGCAAATTATGCACGATGTGCCCCAGAACATGTGAGTCTTTTTGACCTGACAGATGTTGAGATTGGTTTGATATAAATGAAGACCACATTTAAGACAAAAGTGAATCAAGGAATAAGGATGGGAACACCACCTTCCCTTTCCCCTTAGCCTCCAGAAAAGATCTCAGCTATATTGGCATCTCCACTTGACATCAAACATATCAGAGAATCACAGCATGGCAGATGTAGGAAAGGACCTCTCAGGTTGCTCAGGACATGAAGTCAGGTGTTTAATATCTCCAAGGATAGAGACTGCACTAAATGTCAGTGCTTGCCACCCCCAGTCAGTCTATAGGCCTCAGGTGGGCTCACAGTGCTGGGATTCCCAAGGCAGCATTTTGCATCAGTGCCCCACTCTTTTATTTTTGTGGTGGAACCAAAATCCCCTGGTCCCCGAGGGATCGAGGCTGGGACTCTGCCAGTCCAAATCAGCCAACTGCAGCTTGCAAAGCCAGGGTCTACTCACTGCGAACTAGTGAAGGTTTACAAGGAAAGAAAGCTAAATATAATAATAAATCTTTGCATCCTGCTTCATTTTCCTTGTGGGCAAGTGTTAAATCAATATCTTAATCAGCTGTAGTATGTCACTTGCTCTTACTTCTGTTCAAAACAATTGCTTAATTTCCTTATCACCGGCACTGAGGGAGGAGGGCTGGCAGAGCCAGCTCTTTGTGTAAGGATGGGTAACTTACACTATGAGTAAAGAGAATTCTTGATTACTTTGACCTCTCATCATTATAACTTTGCTTAATATCATAATCAGAATATGTGCTTCATTTAACCAAGAATGTGATAAAATGTAATTCCTTCAGGGGTATTTTTGTACACAGGAGATAACTGAGAATTCAATGAATGAATGATTTTCCATTTCCTTTCCTATAGCCTCTTTTTTCAATGTTTTTTAATTTCAACTTGTGAGAACTGTAAAGTTAGGCCAAACATCAAATTATTGCATCCTTTTGTTTGGAGATTGAAAGATATCACGGGGATCATTTAGCCTAACTTTGTGGGGTCATCATTTGGGACAGATAAGCCATTAACACTTTAAAAAGATGTAAGGGAAGAGGATTAATGAGGGCATGAAAAAAAGTGCTCCACTGATTGAGTAAGGGAGGCAAATCCAACACAATAACTGAAGGACTGTGAGATATGCCGAGACAAATTTAGCAGGATCTTGGCCATTTGTCTAACAATTATAAAATCACCTTCTGAAATAATCTTTTAACCAGTACTGATGATTTGCTTTTCAGTACATTCATCAGGGTAAAGATGTGGCTGAATGTTCAGAAATTCTCTTGATTCCCCATCCAATATATTACATTACCTCATGTGTGCAAAAAGGTTAAGTAAGGAACCCACTGTTTGCTGCTTGTCGCAAGCCTTCTTTCCTGAACATATACTTCCAAAAAATTATCTAAGGATGTGGAAAAGCAAATTGAACACTTTCCTCTGTTCCTTTCTTGCATTCTTTTTTTTTTTTTTCCTTCCTGAACAATATAATTTTTTGCTTTTGCAGGCTGCAAGTTCCACAAAGAAATGAGCTTACCTGTTTTTGAGACAGATAAGCAGGAGTAGTAATCACTGCATGGAAATCATGTGGGTTGAGTATAAGATCAAGCATTCTTACTCTTCAGCTAAATAGAACTATACTTTTTTTTTTAGTTTACTTTAAAGTACTGTGTAAGCATGGCCCCATAAAGGAAAACCCTGTTATATCAAGAGATTAATAAATGGTAGTTTTATCTGAAATGACCAGACACAAACAGAAAGAATTTATGTACTCATGTAGAGAGACATGAAATGGTAAATTACCCTGATGGTGCCACCCTGCTCTTTTTATTCAGAAGGTGGTGAGTTTAAGCGTCTCCATTCTAGAACTGTGTTGTACAGCAGAGGCACCACACTTAAGAGCTTGTGAAGTTTATCAGCAAAGCATAAAACACTACCTAATCCCCAAGGACAGCATGTATGTCTTCTCTAATTATATTGCTTTGAATGGACACAAGTCAAGTGTGTGCTTTGCTTTGCAAGAGGCATTTTCCTTGGCAGCGGACAGGAGCACCCCAGCCTTTATTCTGGAATCTCCACTCCTTTGCACTAAGGCCTTCCAAGTAATTTTGTGCTGCAAAACCCTGCTTGCTATTTCTAGTAAATCACTGCATTTTCATTCTGTTTTCCCATAGCAGAGCAGTGTGAATAAACCAGTACTTCTCACTACTAGAAGCATGATGCATCTAACACCAAATATTAATCAGATATTAAACCTTGTGGAAAGAAGGTCCCTACAGCAAATTAATTCTTAAAAATGAGTCTGTTTTCTTTGTGGGATCAGAAAAAAAATAGTTCAGCCTGCAACGCTCAGCAGGATTTGTCAAACATGAAGCCTCTTGACAATACTCACCCTCATGAGTGGTGAAATTAAGTTATTTTTAATGGCAATAGATTAATTTTTAATGGAAAAAAAGGTCAAATAATCTTTTCTTCAGACATCTTCAGTATAGTGCAAAGCTACTGGCCGTGTAAGAGATGCATTGACTACAATGCAGACTACTATTCTAAATCAGGCTCTTGCCAAGACAGGAAAGGAGTGGTTGGTTATTTGTGTTAGCCTCACTGCAAGCATAGAACGAATCTAATCTGGACCCAGTTTGTACAGTGGGAAAAAGCATATTGTGCCATGGTCTGAGTTAGTTGTACACAATTTCCAAAGTACAGTCAGACAGTCAAGCTAGTGTGTACTTCAGAAATCCTGTGGAGTTGAATAGATACAAGACTGTTTGTGCTCTAAGAGAGAAACTCTTTCCTGCAGAGGAAATAACTGAGAGTGATGCCCCATAAGTAGTACAGGCTTTCTTGAAGACCATCCCATTTAGTAAGAAATTAGATGTCTGCAGAGAAGGCAGACTCCAGACCCTACGGTGAAGACAACTGCATGGTCTCAGTGCTCATAGGCTGCCTTGTCGGGTGAGCAATACCTGAAGACCATAAGAGGAGCATGCTGACCCATATAGTGGTTCTCAGTACTCTTCTAGCACACAACAACCACGTAGAGGCCAAGGGATGGCCCTGAAGTAGGTGGGTCAGTAAGAGTCACGCTCTTACAGAGATGGATATTGCCTATGGTGAGGGAGATGAGAAGTTTCTTCCTCTGGAATGAGTATTACCATGATCTAAGCAGCATCAGTGGGAGCCAAGCCAATTTCCACTTATTTGAAATGCACATGATTGATGGATAGTTTACTTCGGAATTAGGAGGACTATCTGTAGGTGCGTAAGTACTGTGTGGTATGATTACATAAGGGAAGGTACTCAACAGTCTAAGGTTTTGATCATACCTCAATTTTCCTCAGCAGCTAAATCCCAAATTCCCTCTCGTTTTCTCGGTTCCTTTATCTAGTTACTTTATTTATTTGTTCAAATTTATAGAAAAATAATAAAACTGCCTTGCTGGTGCTCTAGGCATTTTGACTGTGCATTAAAAATAGAACACATGAATGCAGCAAACAAACACAGCAACCTCTCAAAACACAGACTGATCTCCCAAAGCTTAGTAACTATTCTCTTCCCAAAAGCCAGAAAAAGATCTAAGTTTTTCATATGTTCTCTTTCAAATCAGGAGTTGAAGTGATTTGACAAGTTTTCAGACATAACTCAGAAAATGCAAGTCTACAGAGCCCAGAAGGAATCTGTAGAACATCAGCCATAGAAAAAGAGCACAAAAGGTAAACTTTGAAGGAGGAGAGTATGAGACCTTCACATTTTAGGGACATCCATGTTGTCATACTATTTGAGAGTTTCTGACCAACATAGTTTCCTGCAGAAAATTGTTTAGCAAACTATTTTTTGTAGGAAAATATCTTTTTTTCTCATTTTTAAATTTGTCACTGGGAAACATTGAAATGGCTTTTTACATTTTTTATTTAAACTGTTCTTATCAAAACTGTTAGTTTTATTTTTATTTATTTTTAAAATATTTATCTCTGTCTCCCTTTCCCCTCTTTTTTTTTTCTTGCTAGTAAATCAAGGAATTTAATGAAAACAGGGCTTAAGAAGCTGTTTGGGTTTTACTTCTCTTGCAACGGAAGAAATACCTAACCTAAATCCCACCTGACAAATGACTATGTAACCTATTTCCGAAGACCTCCGCATTCATATGCTACCCCCAGAGTAAGCAGCGTGTGCTTTTGGTTTCCTGCTATGAGAGCACCAGCTTGGTGAGCTATAACACAGCCCTTGCATTATTCAGATACACTGAATCACAAAGGAAGATACCATGCAAAATCATGATTCTGCCTTGGGCCGCAGGGGGTCCGTGTAGGCTCAGGATCAAGTGTTGTGAAGGGCAGACAGTGTCCATCTGCTTGAAACAAGGTTTGTCCTCAACAGTAAGGAAGCAAACCAGTACACGTGCTTTTCCTCAGACCCAGAGATTAGTTCTTGTCTCCTCCTGTCTAACAGAACAGGTGTAACCTCTATGTTCCTTTATTCCTTTCCCAGCTAGCAAAATTTCACCACTATCATAAGGTTTATGTTTTGGTTGATTGTGCTTGTTTCTCACAAAGTCTCATCCACATTCTTCATTTGGTGACCCACTCTTGTGTCATATGTCTTTTTTTCCTTTTCGTCCCTACCTAGAGATTTTCAGCGTGACTCATCTACTACTACATTCAAGACCTCAGATCTAGCCTATGCCTTTGATATGCAAGGAACAGTTCCTTTTCTCCTTGAAAACACTATATCCTTTTCTATTAATTTATATTATATTGTGAATTTTCTCACCAAGACTGTTCTACAAATGAAATCGCATTCTTATCATCTGCATTATTTCATATTCACAAATGTATTCCCTGCAGATTTTATCTTATATACAGAAAATGAAAATGTTTGGCAGCCTACGCTATGAGCCTTTCTTACTCCTAAACCCTATAATGGGTAAATAGATCTTCTAGTTTCTTAGCCTTTGCCTCAGTCAGCAAGTCAGCATTGTTTAGACTTACTTGTAGTCCATTGTTCCATACTAGTCTTGGTCTTGGATTAAAACTCTCCTTGATAGATTTGCAAAGCAATCTTCAAAGTTTCTCTTCCTCTTTTATGTATTTTGGACTCTGTCATCAGTCAATGAATGACTCATGAAATATTCTTGGATGAAGCAGTGAAAGCCCTTCTGACAGCACCATCTGCTCAGCTATACATTTGTCTACTGGATACATCTTTATAAGGATGTGCTTTGTCCCTTCGCTGGAGGGACAGATGGGAGTCCCCAGTCCTTCACTTTTCCTTCCAGTATCTCACAGTCACTTTGGATCAGTGTAGGATCACTAGCAGAGCTCACATGTCCAAGCAGAACCATGCCTCGGTTGGTGGCCTAGATATACAGCAGCAACTTTCAGTAATATTTCAGCTCCCAAGTACTCTCTGGAATATCTCAAGGAGTCTCCAGGCCTCTGGGCAGAGGTTTTTTCCTACCATCCTCACAATGCTGCCTTACTGTCTTGGACAAAGGCCTAGAAACTAGAAGATACATTTGCTAGAAGAGATATTTACTCATTGTAGGTATTTACTCATACACTCAGTTACGGGCTACCCAACTGAGCTCACTTTCAACCTGCCCTACAAGCTGTGGTGTGCAATGGACCAGATGACATATAAAGAGATACTTTCTCCTCTTATTCTTTATTTTATTATCATGTTATTTTTCAAATTTCTCAATTAAAAAAAGAAAAGAAAAGAAAATTCTGCCCAAAAAGTAAAATTAACCAAGATTTCAGCATTTTATAACTGCAAAATCTGGACAATTTTGAAAGATTAAAGTAGAACTAAAGACAAAGAAAGAAAATAAAACTTTATATTTGTTATTTTTCTCCCTTCTTATACTTGTTCCCTCCATTATTTTTTCTTTTTTTTTTGCTACTACTGCTTTTCTTTTCCAGAATCATCCACTTAAATGAAAAATCTACCTTTCAAGAATAGAACAGAGCCAGACCATCACACTTCAGCATCCACAAAATGCACTTTAAAATAAATATGACCACTTTATGCTACATCATCTTTTTTCACCTCTCATCAATACTCATCTCTCCCTGACCTCCCAGTAACCAACATCAGCCAATGCAGTCCAGAGCAGTGATGCTGTGCACTCCCAAGAAATTCCCTCAAACAAGGAAGCATTTGCAAAATGCACTGTCTTGCAAATGCTTAAAAACTGTCCCTCTCTAAAGCCTTCAACACACAGCTCAGTGTAAAACACATTACAGTGACTAATCAAGGCAGAAACAGCATGGTTTGCAGCAACTGTGGTCAGACACCTCCTTGGTGAGACGGAAATGAGAAAGGTCCGTGCCTTTGTGTGAACCCTGCGGGAGCCAGATGACTTCCAGCTGTCTACTCCCTGGAGGAAGAATGCCTGTTACTGTCTCCCGGGGGGAAAATCTCCCAAACGCAGGCATCTGGTAGTGCGAGCCCCACGCATCGACTTGGGGAACATCTTCTCACTACGCTGACTCACGGCCACCCTGGAAGCGATGCACCCTCAGTTCTGCTTTTTCACCGCAGTTCACCTTGCTTCCCAGCATCACAGAAGAAAATGAAGACAAGCTTCACTAGCAAGGCAAAATGTTTTTTTTAAATTATATTTACAAGGTTTGGAAGCAACCACCTATAAGAAGAAATCATAAAGCATTATTCTAATGTATATATATAAAGCTAACATGATGTTTTCCTAAATCCTCCTGTGTCTCATCTTTCTCTTCATTCACGCCACGCATCAGCTCAGGCTAAGTAGTCCCCTTCTTGGAGCAAAACTGGTAGTAGCAATTGGATTAGATAATACTGATTATTTTTCCTAAATTTGTTTCTCACCATTACAGCAAAATTTTTACAAAAAAATTCTAGACAAGAGGTAGAAATGAGGATCTGGCAGAATCTGTGGTATCCAAAACCTTTTGGTTTGGATACCACAAGTCTCCAATTTGGAGAAAACTTACTTTAAGCGTGGCTTTTATATGTTTTTCTATTGCATTTTCATTTTCTAAATGTTTTTTAATCTAATGGTTAGACTTCAATTCTTATTGGTTAGATTAGTAATTTGTATTTATATTAGCATTTATTACTGGTTTTCCACAGCTTTAATATTAGTACCCTTAATCTTGCATTTTATTACTGAGCAGAACCTAGTCTAGTAAGGAACTAAAACATGCTAACAAAAGCAATCACATTTATACAGTAACAAACAAATATAAACTCTATAAAATTTCAAAGTAGTAAAATAACTACTGTACATCAGCACATCTCATGTCACATCTTTTGACATCGAATTTGAAGTGATCTCAGGCCAGGAACGGGGCACTGCTGGCAGCTTTTGGGGGCTGAGAGTCACCACAGGGCAGTGGTTCACTGCTATCACGGGATAACCAGGCAAGGGCTGATAATCACACAGCTCCTAGGTTGTAAAGCCTAACTAATCAAATGTAAGCACTTCTCGTTGTATCTCCTCAGTTTTATGAGTCTCTCTTCTCTCTTTATGTGACTGAAGAACAGTCACATAACCCATTGTCCCTGCCAGGTAATAACTTTGAAGAGCTCCAGAGAAACCATAATGAAGAAAATCTGTGGGTTTTTTATTTCAGGCATTTTATTCTTCTATTGCTTCCTTGCATGTGCTTTTAATGGACGAGAAAGCATCTGTTAATTGTTACTTTGCTAACAGTTCCTCTAAATTATTACAGGATCCTGGGTCTACTGAACAGAATGAGAGACACAAGTCAATATCCTTTTTATTTCCAAAATCAAAGCCATTGTCTCCCATGCCAGTACCAAAGACTGTCAAAACAAAAAAACCTTCAGCTTGCATCCATGATTACAGCCTTGCATATCTTCCTAAGCTACAGTGTGGTGACATTGATCCACTCCATTGATCACTGATCCACTCCAAACATTGATCCTCCAGTTTCCTAGGGAAACTTCCAAAGGAAATTCCTTTTTAGCACATTTTATATATGTAATATTTTGGCTTCCCAAGCCTTTTTCAAAATATATTTGTTGAATAATATATTTAAAGATTCTGAAGTAGTAAACTCTCATAGAATCAAATAATTAACTTATATTTCATCAGCCAAATCATAGAATCATAGGATGGCTAGAGTTGGAAGGGACCTTTAAAGGTCATCTGCAAGAAGCAGGGACATCCCTGACTAGATCAGGTTGCTCAGAGCCTCATCCAGCCTGGCCTTGAATGTTTCCAGGGATGGGGCATCCACCATCTCTCTGGGCAACCTGTTCCAGTGTTCTACAATTCACATTGTAAAAAATGTTTTCCTAATATCCAATCTGAATCTACCTCCCTCTATCTTAAAACCATTAGCCCTCGTCCTGTCACAACAGGCCCTACTGAACAGCCTCTCCCCATCTTTCTTGTAGGCCCCCTTGAGGTACTGGAAGACCACTATCAGATCTCCCGGGAGCCTCCTCTTCTTCTCCAGGCTGAACAGCCTCTCTCAGCCTGTCCTCACAGGAGAGGTGCTCCAGCCCCGTCATCATCTTCTTGGGCCTCCTCTGGACCTTCTCCAACTGGTCCATGTCCTTATGTTGGGGGCTCCAGAGCTGGACACAGTACTCCAGGTGGGGTCTCACCAGGGCAGAATAGAGGGGGAGAATCACCTCCCTCGACCAAGTCCTTCTCCTCAGGGCTGCCCTCAATCCATTCTCCGCCCAGTCTGTATTTGTGCCTGGGATTGCCACGACCCATGTGCAGGACCTTGCACTTGGCCTTATTGAACTTCATGAAGTTTGCATGGGCCCATCTCTCCAGCCTATCCAGGTCCCTCTGAATGGCATCCCTCCCTTCCAGCGTGTCAACGTACCACACAGCTTGGTGTCATCATCGAACTTGCTGAGGGTGCACTCTATCCCACTGTCCATGTCGCCGACAAAGATGTTGAACAGGGCTGGGCCCAACACGGACCCCTGAGGGACACCATCTTTATCACTACAGTGTGCTAAGACCGTGACTTTATTACTATATTACCTTTGCTTTCTACTCTATTGCTAACCAAAACCAATTCCAGTTAACAATTCCAGCTTAATTTTCCCATGCAGTTAACATGCTTTGCTGCAGGAAGCAACTACACTTCTGTGGGTAACATGCCAGCTTCAGTGGATTGTGCCAAGAATTCAGTTATATCAAAAGCTAGAGTCTTAATGAAAGGGATTTTTCAAGCTCTGCCTCTTTTCAATCTGCATCTCTGTTAGTCTAAAAAAAATCTTTATAATGTTAGCACATCAAGCAAACCATATCAAGAGCACCAGACTGCAGTACAAAACTAAATTATCTGTTTTCAATTATTTGGAAACTTTAATCTCTATGCAGTGTCCTGGTGTCGGCAGGGATGGAGTTAATTTTCCTCTCAGTAGCCAGTGTGTTTTGAATTTCGGATGTGAAGAATGTTGATAAACACACTGATGATACCAGTTGTTGCTAATGAGACCAAGCACTGTCCGGCTTTCCAGGTCTCGCTAATGTGCAGGTGCAGGAAGCTGGGAGGGATACAATCAGAATAATTGATACAAACTGGCCAAAGACAGTATTCCGTGCCATAAAGGTCATGCTCAGTACATAAGTGGGGATTGCCCAGGGTGGGTATCGATCTCTGGCTCCTTCTCACTCCTTTGCTTGTTGCTTGGTTTTGTTTCCATGATGGCTGCTCGGGATGGGCTGTATCGGCCATTGGGACATCGGGTGGTGAGAAATCGTGCATTGTTCCTTTTGTATATTTTAATATCCTTATATTTTATTATCACTGTCATTTTCCTTTGCTATTCTAGTAAACTGTCTTCATCTCAACACACGAGTTTTCCTTTCTTCCCAATTCTCTCCCTCATCCTGCTGGGGAGGGGCAAGAGTGAGAAACTGTGTGGTGATTAGGGCTAAACCACAACATGCAGTTAATTTAAAGGCATAATTTAAAGGCACATTCTTGTTGCTGCTAGGAAGCTCCTTATTTGTAACTTAACAGACTTTGTTCTCAACAGTAGCCTGTAGAAGCCAATATGCAGCCTTGCCAAACGGTGAGTCCTGGCTATGCTGCGTTCTTGCCCAAGAAGAAGAAATTAAACTGCTAACAGAATGACAAAATATCAGTGGTCACTCAGGACTTCACTACAGTTACAGTTACAGTTTCTTCAGGATCTTCCGATTAGCGAGGGAACAACAAGCAGCCCATAACCTGTGATGCAAAACTTGTAGTTTTGTTCTTCTGTGCAGCAGAGAATGAATAGACTCACCTGTCAACTCCGTGTGGCATTTTGGTGGTACCCAATATGGCCTCATATATAACAATCTACCTGTCTTTCTGTCTGCAAAGTGTTTTCTTTTGAGCATCTGGCAAGTAAATAATTCCTTTCAATGGTCCTCCAAACTCAGTACTGGCATCACATCTTTTGGTTCCCCTTTAGCATTGGATGTTTTCCAGTTATCACTGGAGTGGAATTATTCTTTTGCACCTCTGCCAAAACTCTGGGGTACCACCTTCTTAGTGACACTTCCAGTGTCACTTCCAGTAGTGACCTTTTCAGTAATTCCAGTATTAGTTACATTTTTTTTTTCCAGTAATTCCTGCAAAATATGGACTTTGTCACAGAATGCTAAAAATATTTAGATCGGAAGGGACCTCTGGAGGTCATCTGGACTTACCCCCAGCTCAGAGAAGGACAAAGCTCAAAGTTAAAGTCATCAGGGCTTTGTCAAGTTTAGTTTTGAATGCTTCCAAGGATGGAGGTCACTTCTCCTCTCTGAGTATCCATACCAGTGCTGCACAGCTTTCATTGTGAGGATTTTCTCTCCTTATAGTGAATCAGTTTCCCTTGCTGCAACTCTCTTCATTGCCTCCTGTCCTTTCACTGCACACCTCTGAGGAAATGCTGGCTGCATCTTCCCCATAATTCTCCTTAGGAGAGCGAACAACTGCAACTAAATCATCCCTTAGCTTCCTTTTCTCCAGCCTAAACATATGCAGTTCTCATAACTCATATGCATCTCCTTGCGTGTGGTCCTCTGCTCTGCTCTCTCCAGTTTGTTGATCTCTGTTTTGCACCAAAGACCCCAAAGCTAGACCAGTGTATCCCAGATTCAGCTGTTTTCTTTCCTAGCACAAATGTAAAACCTCAGAAGTTCAGTATGGAATTGTTTTGATATTGCATTTGTAGAGCACCCAGCACCATGGGGCTCTGGGGAAGGATTCAGGATAAAAAGGTCATGGTCTTCAAGCCTGAAAGCGTTTAATATCATTCATGAAAAGCATACAGACAAGTGCCTTCAGGACTAGTGCATTAGACAAGCAAAACAGGACTGACACTATTAGAAGAAATTTTGATAAAATAGGAAAATAGAAGGTCATTAGAATACCCAAATTGTGGAACATTTGTAAAATGTGAAAGCCATATCCACATGCTGCTACCTGTCAAGAGTACAGAGAGCATAAGCTAAAACCTGTAAAATTATTCAAGCATGTCTTTTCTGTAGGCAGAAGATAGCTGATGAGTGACCCTGGCCCTCCTGCTGAACACCAGGCTCACCACTGTGCACATTTACCTTCTACTGAAAGATTCATGAGCCATTTATCAGCCAGATGGAAGAGATTCAAGGCTCCATATGCAGACATGAGGGGACCAGGTGATGAGCCAGGCTGCAGCTGAGCCCTGCAGCCAAAATTCAGAAATGGATCAGAGCATCAAGGTCTGCTAGGGGCGGCAGGAGGTACCTAATGATGGCAGCTCCAGACCAGGAACCTCCTCACCCAGCTGAGGACCTGAGGAGGAGCTTGACTCCATTAAAGCATCTTCTTCTGCAGGCTGTCAACAGGAGCATATTTGTAGCTGCTGCTTAAAATGTCCTTCACAGAAGGAGTCTGCATGTAGGACAGACTACTTAGTGGATATGGAATTGGCTGGATGGTCACATTCAAAGAGTTGCAGTCAATGGCTCGATGTCAAAGTGGAGACTAGTGATGAGTGGTGCTCCTCAGGGGTCAATATTGAGACCAGTCCTGTTTAACATCTTTGTCAGTGACAGGGACAGTGGGATATAGTGCACCCTCAGCAAGTTCAATGATGACACCAAGCTGTGTGATGTGGTGAACATGCTGAAGGGGAGGGATGCCATCCAGAAGGACCTTGACAGGCTGGAGAGGTGGGCCCATGCAAAATTCATGAAGTTCAACAAGGCCAAGTGCAAGGTCCTACACATGGGTTGGGGTAACCCCCGATATCAATACAGACTGGGGAATGAAGGGATTGAGAGCAGCCCTGAGAAGAAGGACTGGTGGATGAAAAGTTGGACATGTGCCAGCAACGTGTGCTTGCAGCCCAGAAAGCCAACCACATCCTGGGCTGCATCTAAAGAAGTGAGACCAGCAGGTTGACGGAAGTGATTTTGTCCCTCTCCTCCACTCTTGTGAGACTTCACCTGGAGTACTGCATCCAGCTTTGCAGTCCTCAGTACAGGAAAGACATGGACTTGTTGGAGCGAGTCCACAGGAGAAGCGTAAAAATTATCCGAGGGATGGAACATCTCTCCTGTGAAGGCAGGATGAAAGAGTGGGGTTGTTCAGCCTCGAGAAGAGAAAGCTCTGAGAAGACTGTCCTGGTTCTGGCTAGGATAGAGTTAATATTCACCTGAGCTGGGAGGAGAACTGGAGCTGGTAGCCCCTATGGCTGGGGCACCCAGCTGGGATAATTAACTAATTAGCTAACAGCTGGGGTTAATTTACCCAAATTAGCCAAAGGGCTATTCCATCCCATCTGACATCATGCTCAGCATATAAGTGAGGAGGGTGCTGAGGGGAGCCTCCTGTTACTTGGAAGAAACTGGGTGTAGAGATTTGTGGTAAGCCATTGTACTGTATTTGTATTCTATCACTGTTTTGTTTTCTTCTGTCATTGCTGTTAAATTTACTTTTTGTTCCATCTCAACCCATGTGTTTTTGCTGGTGTTTGGTGGTTTTGTTGTTTACTAATTCTCCTTTCTGTCCCACTGGAGGTTGGGGTGGGGGAGGGAGTGAGAGACTGTAGTCTGGTCCTGATCAGGGCTGAACTACGACAAAGACTTTATAGAAGACTTCCAGTAGCTAAAGGAAGCTTATAGGAAAGATGGGGACAAACTTTTTGGCATGGGACAAGGGGTAATGGTTTTAAACCAAAAGAAGGTAGATTTAAACTAGATATAAAGAAGAAATTCTTTACAGTCACAGTAGTGAAACACTGGAAGGGGTTGTCCAGAGAGGTGGCGGATGCTCCATCACTGGAGATGTTCAAGGTCAGGTTGGATGGGGCTTTGAGCAACCTGATCTGGTTGGAGATATCCCTTCTCCTTGCAGGGAAATTGGACTAGATGACCTTTAAAGGTCCCTTCCATCACAGACTATTCTATAATTCTAGTAATTATAGCCTTTTCTTTTGTTCTGACCCAGCTATTTTACCATGGTAAGAAGCCACATAGAAAGAAAATTTTAAAACATGCTTGTTTGGTACTATAGTTTTATTTTCTAAAATAATATGGTTCAACATCTCTTACCCTTAAAATCAACCCTTTTTTTTTCTCCATAATAAAAGTAGTCCGCCATGAAAAAACAAAAATACACAATTGACAAAGGCATAGAATGCTAGTCTAAGCTGTCTGACTATGACTGACAGAATGTACATTGGAAAGGATCATTTTCTTCTACAGTATGAGATAAAAAAATATTTATTATCACTCTCCTGCAAGGCAGCCACTATAATTTTTATTTCATAAGGATACCATCATTGTGAGTTGTTAAGTCACCTCTAAAAGGTGCTTGACCTCACTGAAGGGCCATTAAAATTTATCAACCTCACACCACAGATGTCTTGATTATTTTTTCTGGCTTTTGGTTTTAGCTAATGTGGCCTCACTGACCTCAAGTTTCATTTAAATGTCAGATTAAGGTTAGATCCCCAGTATGGCTAAATTCTGACCAACCATTTTGATGTGAAACTATATGGCTAGGGTGATGTGGCCCACACTCATAGGCATGTTTTATCTTCAGTGTCCAGAGAAGTAGATAGTTTTTCCTAGAAAGCGAAAAAGGGACAGTACTGGAAATCAATGTAGGAGAGGAATACTAGATGACAATCAACCAGCTCAGGAAAGAGAGAAGCTGCAGAGAGGAGTGCCTTTGACAAAGCATTTCTCCTCCCGTGTTAGGGGATAACACAGTGTAATTTGACTCATTTTAAACTCAATATGTTTCTACCACTTTAGCTTGCAAGCCTTCACAGGTTAATCAAGCTACTGCCATAAAAATCATAGAAGCATAGAATCATAGAATGGTTTGGATTGGAAGGGACATTCAAAGGTCATCTAGTCCTGCAAGGAGCAGGGACATCTCCAACCAGATCAGGTTGCTCAGAGTCCCATCCAGCCTGGCCTTGAATGTTTCCAGGGATGGGGCATCCACCACCTCTCTGGGCAACCCCTACCAGTGTTCCACCACCCTCAGTGTAAAAAATTTTTTCCTAATATCCAGTCTAAATCTAGCTCCCTCTACTTTGAAACCATTGGCCCTATTCCTGTCACAACAGGCCCTACTGAAGACATTTTCCCTGTCTTTCCTGTAGGCCCCTTTAGGTACTGGAAGGCCACTATCAGGTCTCCCCGGAGCCTTCTCTTCTCCAGGCTGAACAGCCCCAACTCTCTCAGCCTGTCATCCTACGAAAGGTGCTCCAGCCCTCTGATCATCTTCGTGGCCTCCTCTGGACCCTCTCCAACAGATCCATGTCCTTCTGATGTTGGGGGCTTTAGAACAGATATCCCACAAACCAAGACAGACTGTGTCACGTTGTGACAATGATTTTTAAAAGTTAATAAAAACTTATGTATCTGAGAGAGAAGGACAGATACTGCCTTTGTAGCAAAGGCAGCCTATCTGCTCAGCCAGCACATGAAAATTCCTGGCAGGTAGATCTTATGATCAAAGTGCCTTTCTAATTATACATGCCAACACATTTGACTTCCTCAGCTCATTTTAAAATCAATCTCTTTGTTTCTAGTATAAGTTTCAGATACTAGGAGTCAACAGCATGAACTGTCTGGCCCTCATGTACAAAATCACAGGTGAGATCACTCAAATATAGAGTTCTAAAAGTCATGAGGCTCAGAAGATAATAATTGGAAGTCTTAAGTGTTTCTGTCTTTTAACCTTCAAGATTTACAGGTTATCACTGAAACAAAAAGGCTCTCTGCTGCTAGTCCAGATAGGTCTGAGTGCATTCACACAAAACTGGACATTTTCTCTTTCAATTTTCTCAAAAAAAAAAAGTGTTCAATAGCCCTCAAATATCATATGAAGAAAAAAAGGCATATAGTGATTCCCGTGGCTCTTTAAAGTACTTTATGGAACAGATTATTAAGGAAAGCCTGTGCTTCAGCTGACAAAACATAGGGTCTCTGGATCCAATTCAACTCTAGGAGCTGGCAGACTAGAAGTCTGTCACCAGAAATTATATTCAGCGTCATCCTACGATTGTTTCCCGAGGACATGTAGCCTAGATTCTTCAAAACAAAAAAGTCATTTCATGTAGTTTTCTCTTATCATGCTTGACTGTATCTGCAAGTGAAGTTATCACCTTGCACATGATGTGTCTTCAAAGCAGACAACAAAATTGTGCCCTCCCTCCCGCAGTACAGCTGAGATAATCAGATAACCTTGCACCTCATCCTCTGACAAGCACAAATACTGTCATCAGCATTACTCACAAAAAGTGAAGAAACAAACTGTCAGAAATTGCTGGCTTCTAACTCTCGGTTCTTATTGCAGGCTGCTTGCTTTTTTATACTCACTGCCGAGGTAAATGTTTGTTATGGGATTTTCTCTCACTCACTGCAAGATCATGCTGATCACGTTCACTTCTAGCCTTGGAGTTTCTCAGCTGCGTGTCAGAGCCCACTGAACCACAGATACCTCTGTGACCAAGCATGGATAGGGAAAACTACTCAGCCTGGATTTTTGACTCTATCCCATTCCTTATTAGAGGGAAAAGAGAAGGAGCATCCAGCACCATCAGAATCCAGGACTGTCCACAGCTGTGTAACATAAGTCAGTGGGTCCATGTCATCTGGGTTTGCATTACAAAAGGTCACACCAGCCGCCTCATCTTTTGGGCAGTCAGAGGTGTTAGTGACACCAAGTGAGTGGAAGGAGTGGAAGGAAGTCAGTGGAGCTTAGTGTTCATAGCATCAAAATCTGTTCCTTTGCTCATTTTGCCATATACTGTTCCTAGCTGGCCAGGACATAAGTTCTGTCTACTCTGATTGAACTTCACAATGTACTGAAGCAGATTGTTACTGGTGCTCTTAATGGAAGGCTTCTTCAAAAAAAAAAAAAAACACCTGTACACACAGATCTTACCAAGCACTCACTTGATATCAAAATTAAATGATCACAGTCACCCATCTTCATAATTTAAACCAAAATACAGTCTCATGCAAGTGTGCTCCTCTTCTTCCTCTTAACCACATAAGCACTTAGATCCGCACATTTCAGTGAGAGCTTCAACTTAAATTTATGGATGGATGGATTTTTCCTGTTCCTCACACCGTTTGGATTTCAGGGAACTGTACTCTCACTTTGAAGAGTAACCCTTTGGAATCCCAGCAGCAGAACAATAATGACAATCTCCAATTTGTCCTCTAAATGCTATTTCCTTATTTATCCCTTTCTTTAAAATAAAAAAACCACAAACAAAACCCTCAAAATTAAGATGCAGGGTGAATGCTGGAAAACAGATTTGCCTCTGCCTTGTTGTCTGGGCTGAGGGTATTTCTGGCTGCCATTTGCTTATGAGTCTTGAAGCTTGTCCTTGTTTACTGCATTGAAGCAGAGCTGGAGCACATCAACTCTCGTTGCTGTTCCTGTGGTAAATTCTTCTCCAACCTTCAACTCCCCTTTGGCATACTTTGTTTGGCACCTAGCTCTGATTTCCTGCTTTTTTCTTGTCAGCAAGTCTCAAACCATTAATTCACCTCACAGACATCCCTACAACTCACAGACATTGACAGGATGGTCTCGTGTCATGGAGTTCTCTTTGCCTATGGATTGTCCAGTGCTCATCCAAGAGTCAATTCAATTAAACATCATCCTGCAATAATAGTTCACAATAATATGGATCAGATATTTTCTCAATCTGGACCTCAATCGGCTGGACAAATGGGCTGACAGGAACTTCATGAAGTTCAACTAGGAGAAGTGCGAAGTCCTGCACCTGGAGAGGAACAACCCCATGCAGTAATATATGCTGGGGGCCACTCAGCTGGAAATCAGCTTGGCAGAAAAGGACCTGGGGCTCCTGGTGGACACCAGATTGACTAAGAGTCAGCAATGTGCCCTTGCCGCAAAGACAGTTAATAATGTCCTCAGCTGCATTAAGCAAAGTATTGCCAGTAGGTGAAAAGAGGTGATCTTTCCCCTTTATTTAGCACTGGTAAGGCCACACTTGGAGTACTGTGTCCAGTGCTGGGCTCCTCAGTGCAGGACAGATGTGGACGTACTGCAGAGGGTCCAATAAAGGGCCACAAGATGATTAAGGGATTTGAGCACCTCTCCTATGAGGAAAGGCTGAGAGAGCTGGGACTGTTTAGTGGATCTTATAGATGTTTACAAATATCTGAAGGGAAAGTGCAAAGAGGATGGAGCCAGGCTCTTTTCAGTGACAGGATCAGAAAGGATTGGCACAAACTGAAACACAGGAGGTTCCCTCTGAACATCAGGAAACACTATTTTCCTGTGAGAGTGAACAAGTACTGGCACAGGTTGCCCAGGGTGATTGAAGAGCCTCTGTCTTTGGAGGTATTTTTAAAGAGTTTACAGAATGGGCAATTTGCTCTAGGTGGCCCCGCTTGAGCAGTGGGAATGGACCAAATGACTTCCAGAGGTCTCTTGCAACCTCAACCATTCTGTGATTCCATGGTTCTATCTGAAAAGAAATAATAGCTTATTTCCCTTATATAATATTTCAACCAGCCTAAGTGACAGTGTCAAAATTGGGCCATCTTGTCACATTATTGGAAGCTGTAGGAGGAAGGATGGATTGTTACATCGGGATATTGTGGGTGTTTTGGTGAATGGAAGTATTACGTACAGTTGGGATGAGGAGAATCAGGATTGCCACGTTTTATTGCGAGTTCTACAGCTGCTCTGATGGATGAAATAGCTTAACCTCTCTGTGCCTTACTTAATCCACATGAATAATGCAAACACATTTTATTCCCTTATATAATTACCACTGGGTGAGGTTTATCAATTAATGTCATTAACACACTTTGAGATCATAATGTGAAGGCACCACATCAATTATTGAAGTGGGTATATTAACAGGAGACAAAGATTAGCATGAGGAAATTATTAAACACCAAATTAAGCTGTGGCTTTATCGGCCTGTACAACTGGTTGACATATATATTATTTATTAGTAAAATACAATCCATAGAAATGCATGTCTTGCCTGTATGTATATTGGCAAATGCAGTGCCCATTTGAACAAGGCACTGTCTGTCTCCAAACCTTAGAATAAGAAACTACATCAAAGCACAATTAAGGGTGTAAGCTCAAAACTCAGTCGTGTTAGTTGTCTTCATTAAAACAGCCTTCCTCATGCAGTCACTTCAGCCACCTCTGAACCAAAAATCAGCAGCTCTGTTTTGAAATAAATATTTGAGCATTAAATCATTACAGAATTTTCTTAATCGAATTACATTTTTTGCCAGCAAGGCAATTTATTTCAAAATAGCTCAGCCAAGGACAAATTCAGGCTGTGGAAATAGAAAATAACTGATGAAGTTTGAAGAGAATGAGAGCAAAGCAGGAACAGGTCTTTTGTGTTTGATGGCTTGTAGAGGACAAGGCACCTTGGCCAGATGGAGCATTTGTCACAAAAAGGACAAGACCAAGAAACAGAATGGAGGTGAAGAGACCACAGGAGGTAA
Source organism: Tetrax tetrax (assembly GCA_009806455.1). NCBI lineage: Eukaryota > Metazoa > Chordata > Aves > Otidiformes > Otididae > Tetrax > Tetrax tetrax. Next base: position 80,156 of record WHYT01013254.1, read on the forward strand.
TGTCTGAAAGGGGAGCTCAATGTGGTTTTGAAATGTTTGAAATACTGCAACTAAAACTTTTAGAAAGTTCTGCCATAAAACCTATTTCAATCACAGCTCTAAATTATTGACACTGTGTACTAAATTACTATCAGTGTAATGTTTGCTTTTTAATATTTCAGTCTGTAAGAATTTGGTTGGTTTTTATTACCATGAGGAGAAATAGTTTGATGAAATTTGGAAGACTAAGCCTCAAAGACAGGTAGCGTGCATTTAGATGTACTTGAAGGTGGAGTTATTGCCAAATGGGCAGTAGAAAAGGGAAATACACAGCTTTGGAAGAGACTTTAGTACCCTACCCTGCTGCTCTCTTTCAGAATAAATATCCCAACATTGCTCTTGAAAGAAGATTTTTGCTTTTCAGTTTAAAAAATCAAAAGATAATAATATCTAAACTGAATTTTTGACACCCTGACAAAATCCTTCACATGCTTATTCCTCACTTCAGGATTCCTGCTGGGATGGCAAATCACTAAATATTCAATTTTTTAACTCTTGGCAAAACTATTTTATACATCACAGGAAATCAAAACTGATTGAGTTGCCTAATGCACAGAGAAGACAGCCATCAGAGAAAAACTGAACCATAAAAACTTCTAAAGTCTCTTGGCAGTGCTCTTACTGAAACATTACGTAGCAGTTAAGATAGCAATGCTTTTATCTATTCCCCCTATGATTACCTAAAAGGAGGACACAGCCCTGCAGCCAAAGCAGCACACATAAGAGAAGAGAAGTATGATTAAAGTTTAGCTGAACACTTCCAAAATTTCACAAACTTGTTCCAATTTCCTGACCATATTTTATGTTATTGAGACTTGGACTTTTTTTAATATCAATGATCTGTTCCATTAATATAATAGTCTCCCAGGGTAGCTATGTTACCCACCAATCTGGAACTAGAGAAATATAATGGAAAAGAAGGTTTTTAGTCTAAGTAGCCTACATCTAAATAGTCTAAGAATTATTAAATACTGCAAATTTTTTAAAGGTCCATGTGTAGGAGTCTAGTGACTACGCACAAATGTACTTTCTTCCAGTTTCAGGTCATTCTCTTATGAAGCACTGAAGATTTAAGTTCTTTTAACTAGTTATTTTAGTTTTGTCCTAAATCTGTGATGAAGTCTTGATTTAAGAAGTCTCTTGCTTTGCAGTCCAATCCTTCTGTGGTTAAAGGCCAGCAAAATACGTATTTTTTTTCAGCAATATGGTGTCTAATGAAGGCATGGCAGTTACAGCTGTTGCAGATTTAACTGAAGAGCTTAATGAAGATCTGATATTGCCTAAACCAGATTCCTGTTCAATACATCTTGAAGGTGGGAGTATTACATTTTACTCAGGGAAGGTATTCACACTGAGGCACCCTGTAATGTGTGTGACCGGTCACGCAACTCCTGATCAGGTTTTGGCAAACACACAGCTCATGCTAAGGCCTGCTGTATGATGGGAGCAATGCCGTTATGTCAAAGGAAGAGCAACACATAGGCAGGACATGATGGCCAGGAAGGGCTAAAGGTTATTATACAGCCATCATCACCTGTAGCTCCCTGTTTCCTGCAGCCATCATCCTTGCCTATTGATTGTTTGGCAGTTACTTCAGAGTCCACCAACTCATGGAAATGGTATAGATCAAACTTCCAAGCTTGTCCTCCCTCCGGAGGGACAGTGTTTTGGAGGAAATATGTTTCTGGTTTTTCTAAGCCAAGGGTGGACTTTTCAGCAGGAGGCAGAGTGGAAGCCTCTCATCATGTACTATATCCTAATCCCAGTGATCGTTAGTAGTTAAACTTATTTCTATCCTTTTCAATCTAGTGCTTATTTTATGTTAAAACATTAGTTAATTAGTGACTACCTTTGAACATTAGCATTAGACTTATTAAGTTCATTTTAAATAAATCAATAATAGAGACAAAGTTTCTGTTAGTTTGGGCAGGATTTTAAAGAGGTAATTTAGAAAATTATTTTTCAAGGCTTAGTTCTAGCAATTGGCAAGAGCACAAAAAACCTCAGCTTTCATCAAGGCCATAAATGCTCCGATAGAAGCACTGAAGCCAGATTTTCAAGGGAGTTCAGCACCTCAAATTCCCAGCCTTTCTGAAAATCTGCCTGCTTTCTTGGTACTGAAATACCTGCTGAGCACTTGCTTCAGTCACTAGCCTTTAGAAGCAACATTACTGCTCCCCCTTCTTCTTCACTGACCTTGGCGTCTGCAGCTGTTCCTCTCACAAGAAATTCTTCACAACCAGCTCAGGCAGACACCTCTCAGGTTCTCTTCACATCTCACGGAGAAACACACTTCGCTGCTTCGGCTGTTACTTCTGTGTTCCCTAAAGAGACATCCTGCCTGAGCAGAAGCATGACCCAAATACGCAGTCATATTTCACTGAATGCCATCATCAGTGCTACTATAATTATCCAGATAGTAGGCAATTCCATTCAATCTAGCATTTCATTAGTGCAGTCTAGTCTAAAGCACACCTTTGCGAATGCTGTGTTTGAAGCTTTCCCACCACGCTGTCCAGCCAGCATTCAGAAGTAAGCACGCTAATTGAAATAACAGATGAAATTCTCAATTACTATTAATGCCTCCTGATGATCTCTGTGAGACATGTTGTGGTTCTGTGTAATCACATTGTGGTGATTAATTGGCTGGTTGTTACCACACTGGATCATTACCATGACTTGAAAGCATTTAGATGTACGAGTAACAGGATGTGGCTGTGCTGGTTTTGTCTGGGATAGAGCTAATTTTCTTCATAGTAGCTAGTATGGGGCTGTTTTGGATTTGTGCTGATAATGCAGAGATGTTTTGCTTACACAGAGTCCAGGCTTCTCACACTGCCCCACCAGTGAGTATGCTGGGGGTGCACAAGAAGTTGGGAAGTCACACAGCTGGGACAGCTGACCCCAGCTGACCAAAGGGATGTCCCACACCATATGACGTCATGCTCAGCATATAGAGCTGGGGAAGGAGAAGAAAGGCGGGGAATGTTCGGAGTGATGGCGTTTGTCTTCCGAAGTAACCATTATGCATGATGGAGCCCTGCTTTCCTGAAGATGGCTGAACACCTGCCTGCTGATGGGAAGTAGTGAATGAATTCCTTGTTTTGCTTTGCTTGTGTGTGCAGCTTTTACTTTACCTGTTAAACTGTTCTTATCTCAACCCATGAGTTTTCTCACTTTTACCCTTCCAATTCTCTCCCGTGTCCCAGCAGGGAGGAGTAAGCAAGCGGCTGTGTGGTGCTTAATTGCCAGCTGAAGTTAAACCACAACACTGGCTAACGTGTAAGAATATATGAGCTTTAATATTTACAACGTGACAAAAATATCTCATCACACAATCCTACTATATGTAATGTTCCCTGATTCTGACCATTCATCCTGTCACTGATGTTTGAAATTATTCACTGGGATAGTTCAAAGAAAGCAGTAGGATTTGCTGTGATGAGACCTCCCAATCATCACCTGAGTCTCTTACTGATTATCATTAGTTTTTATGCTGCTTGATGAACGGATTAGCTCTATACATTGTAATTACTCTATACTACCAATAAGAGAATGAATTTATTATTCTCAGAGCATCAGAAGTAAACACTCTTATGAATTTTTGCCCTTTTACCCTTTGTAGTCCATCTTTACCTCATTCCAGAAATACGTTTCTTTCTGAAACTTGCATTAAACCTCTAAAGTTAGACTGGGATCATCAACAGACTTCCAGCTAGTAAAGACAGCATAATCAGGCATGATATTTTTCTTCATTGTAGACAAAAAGAAGATTTCTATTTTCTTTCATAACTTGCATACCAACGAAGTATCAGTTCTTGTGTGTCAAACCCTGAGTGATTTTGTCTGCCCTCATTATTCACGTTCCCTCCGTGCTTTTGAATCATCTGATCATAATAACCTTAAAACACCTGATACTATGAAGTGAAACACATTCCGATAGCTATCTTAAATGAGATGCAAGTGTGGTAATTAATCAGAACAAAATAACTATTATGTCATTAGCACTAAGACATACTAATGGTGCTAAACTTACCTTCTTTGCATGCATCAATTAGCTCCTTCACTGTCTGTGGAAGCTTAAATATGAAGACATCATAATGAAAAAAAAAAATGGAGAGAAAAAAACTTGTCCAACACTTTAGTTCTGTCAAAATGTACAGTTTGATGTGTTCTATGCTGTTTATATGGAAAGCACATTGTTGAGTCAAAGGATCATGATTTAGTTTTGAAATCAAGTGATCAAAAGTTAAGGAAGAGTTTAAAAAAAAAATCAAGTTGTCCATGCAAAATTAGTTTTTATGTGTCTTATAATAAGTCTTCAAACAGTCTCAGGGAGCTCTGCTGTGGGGATGGAAACACTGTATGATGAGAGGCTGTTGCTTAGAGAACTTGAAAGTTGTGTAGTAGATGAGACCAAAGAGTGCAAGATAAAATATCTCTTTCCCTGCCCAGACAGGTCTTCTGACCTAGACATCCACAGTGTCGGATCTAAGCTAGCTTCTTCCCTACCCTGCTCCATCTCCATGTACTCTGCTTGGCAGGCTCTCATGCCACTTTCCTCCTTTACCTTTGTTTTTGTCCCAATCCACAGCTCACATCTTTCTTTCCCTTTGTTTTCCTTCCTTCTTTTCCTCCTTGGTCCCTTGCTCTCATTCTTTATGTCTAGTGTGTTTGAAAGAATTGCTCATCTACAGCCTCAAGGGATAAAGGAAAGAGAGGGATATAAGCAGATGAATGCCTGTTGAAGTCTCAACATTGAAAGTTTGCTGCTGAGCATGGACTGAGTAAATTTTTTATAAAGATCTGAAACAATTAGTCAAGCACTAGCTGTACGTGATGGAATCCTTCCGATCTACAGTGCTCTGGGATGCACAAGCTTACTCTTGTAAGATGCTTACTCTCAGGAGACAGGCTGTTGCATCCTTAGCCTTTAGCTACATCTTGTCTCTTCCAACAACTTCTACCTACAAGGCAACTTCCCTCACCCATCATGTGCTCACCTGCACAGCTTAAAGCTTGAAGAACATTAACTCACGTGTGGTGTTGGTGGGACAAATACTGCTAGTACCTTTCAGCTAGAAACAGCATTAGGAATAAAAAGTCATAGACATTTGCTGTGAGGGACCTTCTCAAGATCAGAACATAGTTTCATAGCACTTTCTTTGCACCAGTAAGAGAAAGACATTCTTTAGAAGGAAGTGTCAGTACCACAAGACACTTCTCTATTTTGGGTCCATTCATTTGATGGTCAACTCTATGTCTTTTTCTAAACTCTCTTTAAGAAAACAGTCTCAAGTAAAGTTAGGAAACTTTAAGTTAAATAACTTAAGTTATTTAAGTTAAATTGACAGTACTGATCGACACAAAAAATTCTCAGCCACTGCAAGCAGAGGCCTTACTAGCATCTCAGCCATTGCTCTTCCTTGGGTGGTTGCAACAAGTAAAGATTGAAAACTACTCCAGACATGGAGACTTAGCAATTTTAGCCGTAGTGGTGGCTTCTGAGAGGGTAGTTAAACATTTCAGTGCTTAGGCAGAGATTTAGCACCCTGCCTATTCAAACGTCCTGTCCCTGGGAAAAGTGATCTGTTGGGATCTGTGAAAGTGTAAAAGCTTTCGAACTCTATCTCCTTTTAATTATTGTTAAAGTATTTCTAAGAGATTAATAGGATCATAGAATAATTAGGGTTGGAAGGGACCTTTAAAGGTCATCTAGTCCAACCCCCATGCAAAGAGCAGGGACATAGAATCATAGAATGGTTAGAATTGGAAGGGACCTTCAAAGGTCATCTAGTCCAACCCCCCTGCAAGAAGCAGGGACATCTCCAACCAGATCAGGTTGCTCAGAATCCCATCCAACCTGGCCTGGAATGTTTCCAGGGATGGGGCATCCACCACCTCTCTGGGCAACCCTGCCACTGTTCCACCACCCTCAGTGTAAAAATTTTTTTCCTGTCTAATCTGAATCTATCTCCTCTGTTTTAAAACTATTAGCCCTCGTCCTGTCACAACAGGCCCAACTGAACAGCCTCTCCCCATCTTTCCTGTAGGCCCCCCTGAGGTACTGGAAGACCGCTATCAGGTCTCCCTGGAGCCTCCTCTTCTCCAGGCTGAACAGCCCCAACTCTCTCAGCCTGTCATGGGATGAGGGCCAATGGGATGAGGTTCAACAAGACCAAATGCCGAGTCCTGCACTTTGGCCACAACAACCCCAGGCAGCGCTATAGGCTTGGGCCGGAGTGGCTGGAGGACTGTGTGGAGGAAACGGACCTGGGGGTCCTGATTGATGCTCGGCTGAGCATGAGCCGACAGTGTGCCCGGGTGGCCAAGAAGGCCAACGGCATCCTGGCTTGCATCAAAAACAGTGTTACTAGCAGGAACAGGGAGGTAATTGTCCCCCTGTACTC